>PVJC01034411.1:0-18830 GCA_004026665.1 Murina feae | reverse complement strand
TTGTTTGGTAGCACGGTTTTTAATTTCCACATATTTATGGTTTTTCCAGCTTTCTTTTTGCAGTTGATTTCCAGTTTCAAACTATTGTGGTCAGAGAATATGTTTGGTATGATTTCTATCTTCTCAACATTGTTGAGACTAGTTTTGTGCCCCAAACTAGTTTTACGCTCTGTCCTTGAGAATGTTCCATGTGCAATCGGGAAGAAAACATATTCTCATGTTCTCGGATTAAAAGCTCTGTAAATGCCCGACTGGTATTGGTCAGTGGCTGAGCATCAACCTACGAACTAGGAGATCAAGGTTCCATTCTGGTCAGGGCATAAACCTGGGTTGTTGGCTCGATTTCCAGTGTGGGCTGTTCAGGAGGCAGCCAATCAATGATTCTCTCTCATCATTGATGTTTCTACCTTTATCTTCCTTGCCCTCTCTGAAATCAATTGAAAAAATAAAAGCTCTGTAAATATTGATTATGTCCATTTGGTCTAATGTATCATTTAAGGCTGATATTTCCTTATTGATTTTCTGCTTGGATGACCTATCTATTGCTGTCAGGGGGTAGTTAGTTCCCCTACAATAATTGTCTTTTGTCAATTTCTTCTTTTAGTTCTGTTAGTAATGGCTTTATATATTTTGGTGTTCCCAGGTTGGTTGCACATGTATTGAAAAGTATTATGTCTTCTTTTTAAAAAAAATATTTTTAAAAATTAATTTCAGTGAGAGAACGGAGAGGGAGAGAGGGATAGAAACATCAATGATGAGAGAGAATCATTGATTCACTGCCTCCTGCACGCCCCTACTGGGGAAAAAGCCCACAATCTGGGCATATGCCCTTGACTGAAATCAAACCCAGGACCTTCAGTCCACAGTCTGACGCTCTATCCACTGAGGCAAACCAGCTATGGCAGTATTATGGCTTCTTTATAAAATGTCTATTTTTATCTCTTGTTGCCTTTAAACATTTCTTTTATAAAAATAAACAAATTAACTTTATAAAGTTACCACTTCAGTCCTTACATTGATTTGTATACAAAAACATCAGTTTGAAATGCATTGTTGAAAGTGAGTATACACAATAAATAGCAAATAAGGATGCACGGTGCTGGGACAGCAACCAACTTCATGTTGCCCACTGTTGTAGACACAACTTGATACACAATCAGCATTGTTGAAAGAGCAAAGTACCTGGGAGAGGGTTGCAAACTATAAAAAATGTAGCTTAAAGCTCTGGACCACTCACCAAAAATGTCAGGACTTATCAGGGAGCTAACCTCACTATAGCATTGAATTATCTCCTACTACCATCAGAACAATTTAAAAATAAAAGTGCCAAGGAAACTTCATTAACAGTATAATTAAGTCAACGTTTTTACTGTAAGTATCTGATGATTATGCAAATATCCTAACCCATGACACAGGCCTTATGACAGTAAGTTATAAATAGTCTGAATTCAATAACTTAAACGCGATAGGTTATTATAATACGTACTACATGAGTGTCTCAACTAACCTCTTTCAGATAAAGTGATAACTAAAAGATTTAAATTTAGTTTCAATTTCTCTCAGAAAAGTGATGTCAGTATCCCAGCAATAGTGATGACATCCCATTGACTGTAAATACGCTAATATACACAGTACTTGATTGAATTCTATGTACATGTGCTTCTATATTCCAAAATCAAATTTTCGATGGTGCAGGTTTATATTCAAAGCTGGGTTGAACAAATACTTTCTAGCTCCTGAAAGCAAAGGAAAAAGCACGTTCTAAAAGTGAATACACTGAAGTCACAAGTAGGCGACCAGTTCCAGTTCTTTTCTCATTTTACATGTGATGAACTTCATGAAGCATATTTGTTTCTGGACCATACAGCTTACATACTCTTCTTTCAAAGGCTGCTACCACCTGCTTTACGACTTCATCGAAAAACAATGTGGCAAGCTGAGAGTGTACAAGTGAGTGGAATTTAAAAGAAACGGAAACATCTAAGCTATAAGTCCTTGGGTAGCCAGGCAGACCTGGGCTAAGACACCAAACAGTCTCCAAATGATTGGGAAGCAGGATGCCTTTACTAAATGTGGTTTCACCATGGTTACTGTGGATGCATAGCGCTCCAATGCAGGTAGAAACCCAATTTCTAATTGTGTTTTGCTGTATCCGGATCTCTTTGATATTATATTGAATTTTTTGCAACAAAATGCTTGTAATCTTCCATTCCTGCTACTACATCATACATTTCTTGCACAAAGTATCCTATAATTCTCCTCTCTGACTACTCTTTTCTTTTGTTTATTAATGGTGAAGCAATTTTAAAGAAAGTTCTTGCATATATCTCCTTGGGCAAAGCTGAGGTATTTGGTGGAAGAGTTCTGCTCATCAGTACACACAGGAAGCTAAGTATCTGGTGTTCCTGCGTAGGCCCTGTGCCGAAACGGGGAATCCAGCTGCTACCAGCGCCTTTGGACGACATCCCAAGACTGAAACCACCTTTTACAGGACCCTCTGACTGGTTCGAGCTGCCATTATCATCACTATAAACATTTTTTAACTTATTGATTTGAGAGAGAGAGGGAGAGAGAAACATTGATTTGTTGTTCCACTTATTTATGCATCCATTGGTATACCCATTATTCGTATATTTCTCTTTCTAATCATTTTAACTCTTATAGAGTTCTTTTATATTTTTCTTTCAATTTGCTCCTTTCCATCTGAGTCATTTCTATATTTCTGTCTTCAATGTCACTAATTCTTACTTTTATCTGGTCTGCTTTATTTCCTAAACTCTCTAATTCATTCTTCATCTCATTTATTGAGTTCTTCAGCTCCAGAATTTCTGTTTGATTATTTTTTACAGGTTTAATCCCTTTGGTAAAATACTCCTTTTGTTCATTGATTTCATTTCTTAGCTTATTGAACTGCTTTTCTGAATTTTCTTGTATCTCGTTGAGTTTTTTCAAAATTGCAATCTTGAATTCTCTGTCATTTAAAATAAATCTCTCATGCCTTTAAGTTTATTTTCTGGAGGTTTTTCATTTTCTTTATGAACTACTTTGTAACCTTGATTTTTAATTATACTTGATGGATTATTTCTCTGCTTGGGCGTTTGAGGAAATGAAATATATACCCTACTATATATATTTAAGTACTGTTACCAGGTTGAGAAGTGGAGATCTTTCTTTTGTTTTCCAGTAGGTGGTGCTAAAGCTCCAGTTTTTGTTTTCTCTTAACCTTCACTTTTGGAACTTCAGGGATTTCTGTGGAGGTGTCACCTCAGAGGTGGAAAATCTGTCTTCTCTGAGGAGGTGAGTGTCCTCTTTATGGCACAGTTACCCTCATCTCGGGGCACCATGGTGGGGTGTGGTGGGCTATAGGTCTCGGCTTATGTGTTCCCAGTGCTGCTTTCCCGAAGCCAGAGGTTTCCAGAGGCTGTTTCCTTTCTAGTGAGCTTAATTGCAATGAGTACAGACCAGCTGGATTGGAAAGTTGCTTCTGCCGTTTCTTGATCTGCTGAGTTAGGAATGTAATGCTGGGTAGGCCATAGGATGGTGGGCGGGGCAGATTCTAGCAGTGGTGATGGTGGCTTGTTGACCTCTGCCACTCTTTGCAGTACTTCTCCACTCCTAACCCTGGGCTCAGCCTCAATATGTACCAGCCACTCAGGCTGACTTGCTGCTTCTGCCCCTCTGGTCTGCCCAGTGGGCATAGCATCCTGACCCTTCACAGTTATCTTGTGGGCTGGGGCCTCGGGGAGTGCGGACTGCATCTGCCACACCTGTCTCTATCCTTCCTCCATCAGGCCTCCTCTGCTCTCTCAGATTCACCTTCATTTATTCACTCAAATACTGACTGAACTCCTGCTACTTAAATGCTGTCCTTCTGGTCGTTTGGGACATGGGGTTGACAGGACAAAGTCTCTGCTGCCACTGTGAGTCTTGTATTGTGGTGGGATATAAATGGAAGTCAGCTTTCCAAAATGAACTTCATAGCCCTAGCACAGTGCCAGTGCCAGGTGGATGCTAGGGCTGCAAGTTGCTTCTGTTTTTAATGATATCCTACCTTTACTGGGAAAATTGATTCTAACAGATCAACTTCCCATCTTCTTGGAAAAAATGGAGTCTGCACTGAGAAAAGAATTATCTAATCTAATAACAGAGTAATATGCAAATTGACCATCACTCTGAGACACCCAAGTCATGCCCACCAGCCAAGCCACGCCCCCAGCCAATCAGAGTGGCTATATGCAAATTAACCCAGTCAAGATGGTGGTTGGCAGCCATGGAGCTAGAGCAAACAGGAGGCTTCTGTTAGGCCGACTGGGCCTCTGCTCAAGGCAACAATGTTTCAATTATAGAAGCCACGGAGCTGAAGCAAATAGGAGGTTTCATTGCCTGCCTTGGCCTCCACTGAAGCAACAAAATTTCAATTATAGAAGATAAATAAACCCCAGAAACCTGATTCCAGCTAGCCTCGCTGGGACACTGGGTCAATGGGAGCTGTGGGCAGCCTGAAAACAGCCATCAGCCCCTCACCCAGGCTGGCCAGGCACCCCAGTAGGGACCCGAACCCTGAAGGGGCTGTGGGCAGCGTGAAAACAGTTCTCAGCCCCTCACACAGGCTGGCCACACCCCTATGAGGTGAGGTCCCCATTGGGGAGCTTGGCCAGCCTGCAAACAGCCATCAGCCCCTCACCCAGGCTGGCCAGGCATGCCAGCAGGTGGACATCCCCCGAGGAGTCCTAGAATGAGAGAGAGCACAGGCTGGGCTGAGGGACCCCCCAAGTGCACACATTTTTGTGCACTGGGCCCCTAGTGTAGAAATAAAACAAAATACAATACTCACCTCCATTTGCCATATATTAAAACATAACTTCCTCAAATGTGACAATAATTACTGTGATACTTTATATTATGAAGCATTTCAAAAATGACTGTAATTGAACCTCAAAACAACTGTTTGGTAGTTAGGGAAATACTGGTAACATAATTTGGGGTTAAGAGGATGAGCTGTATAAGATCTGGAAACAGCCCAAGTGCTCATCAGTAGATGAGTGGATAAAAAATACTGTGGTACATTTAGACCATGGAATACTATACAGCACTAAAAAAGAAGAATCTCTTACCCTTTGAAACAGCATGGAGGGACCTGGAGAGTATTATGCTAAGTGAAATAAGTCAGGCAGAGAAAGACATGATCTCACTCATATGTGGAATCTAATGAACAAAATAAGCTGATGAAGGAAGTGGATCCAGACACATGGAAGCATGGAACAGAGTGTGGAATCTCGAAGGGAAGGTGGGTGGAAGGAGGTAATTAACCAAAGATCTTGTATGCATACATGCATAACCCATGGGTACAGACAATAGGATAGTGAAGGCCTGGGATGGGGGGTGGAGGTGGGCTGGAGTGGGTCAATGGGGGATAAAGGAGGAAATATGTAATACTTTCAACAATAAAGAATTATTAAAAAAAAGAGGATGAGCTATAGATTTATGATTTAATCTCAGATCTTCAAAAAGTTACTTACCCTGTCTTACCCCCAGTTTCCTCATATGTGAAATATATATTTTTTAAAATCTATTTTTATTGATTTCAGAGTGGAAGGGAGAGGGAGAGAGACAGAAACATTAATGATGAGAGAGAATCATTGATTGGCTGCCTCCTGCATTCCTCACACTGGGGATTGAGCCTACAATCTGTCTATGTGCCCTGACCAGAAATTGAACCATGACCTCCTGGTTGATAGGTCAATGCTCAACCACTGAGCCATGCCAGCCAGGCATCTTATGTGAAATACTAGCATTCACTAGCTTATATGGTGACTGTGTAGATTAAAATAAAATATTTAAAGTATTTAGTGTGGTGTTTGACATAACAAACACTCAGTAAATGGACTATTTTCATTAGTGATGATACTATTCTTCATCTGATTTTACAGATGAAGAAAATGAAGTTACAAGGTTAAAACTTAAGGATTCACAGCTATAAAATGAAGGGGTAACACTCTGAACCCCAATCTTCTGACTCCAAATCTTTATTTTATTTTTTTTGTTAATCCTCACCTGAGGATATTTTCTCCATTGATTTTTAGAGAGAGTGAAGGGAAGGAGAAAGGGAGAAGGAATGAGAGAGAGAGAGAGAGAGAGAGAGAGAGAGAGAGAGAGAGAGGAGAAACGCATTAATGGTTGCCTCCTGCATGCACCCCAACCTGAACCTGAAACCCAGGTAAGTGCCCTTGACCAGGAATCAAACCTGAAACCCTTCGATGCTTGGGCCGACACTCTAAGGAACACTTGCCAGGGCTCCAAATCCTTCTTTCAGGAGATAATTTGCACAAAGCACTTAGCAAGTGTATGGTCTGTATGGACATACAATACATGATCTTCAATACCATCATGCCTTTTCTCTCTCGGTTCCTGTGAGGTTGGGAGCCCTCCACCCCCAGATGGGAAAATGGAGAGCAGCCAGGTCTTCACCCTTCTCTGACCGCTGGACCCTGTGACATGGTGAGATTTGGTTCAGTCCCCATCTCTTCCAAGAAGTCTGCTAAGATGAATGCTAGCTCAAAGAGTCTCCCCATTATTGTATCATTTTTCTAATGACTGTTTTTTTCTAATGCATTCCTCTTCCACATCGCCACAGCCCTGCACACACTTTGCACATTTCATAGTATGAAGGCATCTTGACCTGGAAGGCACTGTGCATGGTGTTTATGAGCCTGGCACCCGAACCAGGCTGCTTGGGTAGGAAACCTGACTCCACATCTTGCCAACTGTGTGCAACTTATCTCCTCTGAGCTTCAATTTCCTTATTCTACCTCATGCATTACTGTGATAATTGAGTGAGGTGATGCAGGTGAAGGCTGGGTACCCCATAAACATCAGCAGATGAGGACACTCAGGCTGAGGAAAGAGAGAAGCTCACTGGGTTAGACTTCAGACATACCCCTGCATAGAGGTAAGCACTTTGGTCTCCACCTAGGAGATGAGGGAGCTGAGACTCATTTCACACGGTTGCAGGACTATGAAGAATTGGAGTTGGTGTCTGACCTCCAGTGTCTGTCACAAAGTCTGGAGTTCCTGCTTTGCGGCAGGAGGTTAGGAAGATGTGGGGTTTGGGGGCTCCTAGGCACAGACCTCATAGCCCAGAAACAAACATTCTCACTTTTCTCTCTGCTTTGCTGCAAACACCAGGAGACTTTCAAGAGGACAGGGTGTTAATGGGGGCTGTCATTTGGACAACCCCCAGAGTCTCTGTTATATTAAGTGATCTTGCAGAAGAGAGTGGAAGGAGCAGCAGGGGCCACTGTGACACCGGAGGAGAGTCACACCTTCCCTGGTGAACAGCCCGGGCTCCTGACTGCTCCTGAGAAAAGCTCAGCCCCATTAGGTGGGCAACAGGCAGGCAGCCCACCACCCACTCAGGGACCTTTTCCCTGAGAGCTGAGAACTAGAGGGCTCTGCAGAAACGAGTCTGTATGGGTATCAGGAGGACCAACTGTGGAGTTGGTGGACTTGGATTTGAAAGCCTGCTTATCTCTTTCCTGTTGCATGATCCTGGGCAAGTCACTAATGCTCTGAGCCTCAGTGGCCTCATTGAAAAAAATTGACGTCCATCTCATGAGGCTGTTGGGAGGAACAAGGCGATGATGCATGTACATTTCTTAGCGTGGCACCTGGCACCTCGCAAGGGCTCAGCGAATGGCAGCTATTATTAAGACATAAGTGATTTGTGGCCTAGTCCCACAGAGATGATGCCCCTGTTCTCCAAAGTGGAGAGCCTCTGAGCTGCTCTGCCCCGCTATGGTTCTTCAGTGAGCTTACCCTCTGGGACTCTGACCTACCTGTGCCTCTTTCTGCCCAAGCAAACTGCCATGCCCCAAGGTCCTGCTTGTTGAATCCATTCAGGTCAACACCTTGCTGGAGGTCAGTGGGGACTAGGAGGGCAGTGTGGCCTCTGTTCTTCTATGGACTTGCTCTTAAGTCCCCTGTCCTGCCTGGGCCTTGACTTCTCCATGTATAGCTAGAGGGGCTGCAGGAAATAAGCACCGAGGTCCCTCTGAGTCTAGCATCAGCTGTCTAGGAATGTGTCCCCATCCTGCAAACATATTTATGGTTTCCCAAGGCCTCTTGTGGCAAACCTAAAAGCATGGTCTGAGATAGGGAATGGATAGGCTCCCAGCTTGCTCTCCACCTTGACCTTCCTCACCATCCAGCTTGCTCCCCACCATGTCCTTCTACCCACGTAGTGCCCACCCAGGGGTCAGGGTCCCACACTCTCCCCACGCCAGGGGCATGATCTGCTCTTAGAGAAAGGTCCAATGGAGAATAGTCTTCCCTAAAGTATGAATAACTGGTAGGTTTAGTGCTACCCATTCTGAGGGTATTTGAACTTGGCAGGCTTAGATTTTTTTAGATTTTATCCAGAGAAATTAAACTCTATTTTATAGAATCTCCATAAGAAGATTTGAAGCTGGAAGGATGTTTTGCTTTCATTCAAATCACAGCAGCCTCCGTTCCCTGGCCTTGCTCTGTGAGGTGGGGCTGCTAGGACAACCGGTTCAAAAGGTACACAACAGCCAAAGGATAATAACTTGAATTTCATCAAAATTGAAAATGCAAAGACAATGAACAGAATTTGAAAATCATATATCTGATAAGTGACTTGTATCCAGAATATATAAAGACCTTTCATAACTTAACAACAAAAAGACAAATGACCCAATTAAAAATGAGCAAATGACATGAAAGACATTTCTCTAGAGAAGCTATACAAATGCTCAATAAGCACATGAAAAGATGCTCTACAGCCTTAGTCACTAGGGAAACGAAAATCAAAGCCACAATGAGATACCACTTCACACTCTCTAGGATGGCTATTCTGAAAAAGACAGGCAGTAAAAATTGTTGGAGAGGATATGGAGAAATTGGAACCTTATATATTGATGGTGAGATTTTGAGGTAGCATAGTCACTTTGGAAAAGCAGTTTGGCAGTTCCTCAAAAAGTTAAGCATGGAGTTACCACATGACTCAGCAGCGACTCAGTTGCTATATACCCAAGAAAATTAAAAACATATGCCCATTCAAAAACTTAAACACAGTGTTCATGGCAGCATTATTCATAATAACCCAAAAGAGCCATTATTCAACTGTCATAAACTGATGAATCAACCAATAAATTGTGGTATGAACATACATTGAAATATTATTTAACCATTAACTGGAATGAAGTACTGATACACACTACACCACAGGTGAACCTTGAGAACATGATTTTAAGTGAAAAAGCCAGATACAAAAGGCCATGTGTTGTATGATTTCATGTATATGAAACATCCAGGTTAGGCAGGTCCATAGAAATGGAAAGTAGCTTAGTGGTTGCCAGGGCTTGGGGGAAAGGAGAATGAGGAGTGACTACTAATGGGTAAAAGGTTCCTTTTTGGGGTGATAAAGATGTTCTGGAATTCTATATAGTGTTGATGGCTGTACAACGTTGCGACTGTACTAAAAACCACTGCCTGTATACTTTAAAAGGGTCCACTCTATGGTATGTGAATTATATCTCAAAAAGCCCATGGAAAGAATTATGGGGTCTTTGAAACCTTTGATTGAAATAAATACCTTCCTCCCATGCTCCATGCTCACCCCTCCTACGCTAATTTCTCAGTGCAGGCAGGAAAGCCTTAGGGGCACTTACAATGTGTGGGGTTATTTCTGGCCACGATGTTGAAGGGGTGCTACTGGCTTTGGGAGACCTGTGAGGAGCCAGGGATGCTAGTCATTTCAATGCCCGGGGCCATTTCATGGTGAAGGATTGTCTTGCATTGCACATGACTTTATAATATCTCTCAGGATATTAGTGTTGATGATTGTCTGAGCTAAAAACTGAACTCTGCTTTACATAATAAGCACCAGGCAAATTTGCAAGGTTTTAATATACATGGAATTTCCCTGGAATACTACTTCCATGTACGTTGGGAAGATTGCACAGCTTGTCCAGCTTGATGTCACTAGGTTATCCCTGAAAATAACTGTTCTGTGAAAATGCTCCTGGAAACATCTTTCTTTCCCTTTCCATTAGTTTTAAAGGGGAAATTATATCATTATGTGTCAACCTCAATCCCATAACCAGTTTCCTAGATCTAACTGAAATACAGTAAAATGCTTATTTGTGCAACACATCATCATGTTCGGTTGTAAGAGGCTTAAAGCATTGCTTCCTGGTCACCTCATAATTCATATGGACATTAACAACCGGTTGTTCTGTACCTAGGAATCTGGCCTCTCTCAGCGCCAGGGACAGCCAAGAGGCACCATCTGCTTTGTCACTACTTTCATGTTTTTTTGTTGTTTTTTTTTTTCCCCAAAACAACTAATTGTATTTGGAATGTATCATGATTTTTTTTCTTGAACCTTGTTTTGTTAGAAAATGTGTAGAATTTTGGAGACATAAACAATTATCCCACCCCCTCATGTAAATACCAGCCAAAATGCATTGTACTGCAGGTACATGTGTTCATAAAGGAATGGCCTACAGGGAGGTTATTAACTGAGGAGGGGGGTCTGCCAGACATGATGCTCTGCTCAGAGCCTGAAGGACCTTGGAGAATGTCTACCTTCCTCAGTTCAGAGGGAACAGATGAAGGAGCTCGGGGACTTGTCCAGGGTCACACAGTTCCAGAATTTGGCATCCAGGTGGTAGCTCTGGGTGCTACACCAGGACCTCGGGCTGGCACTGGAGCTGCCCGTGGAAATACAGGCCACCAGACAGGTTTGGTGGGTCTGTCACTTTGCCTTTGAGTAAGCAAACTCCGAACAAGTAAGTCATGGATCATGTTGTCTCTGCCATTAGAGAGGAAGGGCCAATACTTAATTGGTAGCATGCCACCTGGCTATTTACAGAACTCAACTTGGGGACCAGACTGGGCCTTTAAATACGGTCAAGTCAGGGATGTGGCTGCTGAGCCGAGAGGCTGGGAGCTTTGGGCCTAACGGTCAGCAAAGCCCATCTATGCACGTGTTGCTGGAGACGGAATTTGGGGCAACCCCCGCTTTAGGAAGAGCCTGTGGTCACAGGGGGAGCTCCTTGCTGGCAGCAGGCAGCATCGTGTTGCTCTCTGCGATCTTAATCTCTCCTGGCAGACTGTGCTGGAAAAAGCATCCAGGGGAAACCGGATCTTTCTGGAGCAAAGCCAGGCTGTCTTTCCACTGCTCCTGTGCCACTGGTGTGTTCTGCCTGGGAGGAAAGGCGCCTCCGCAGCCCGCAGCCCGCAGCCCCACAGCGGAGAGCTCACAAATGCTTCTTGCTTCTTCCCTTCCCCTCTGCCTGCTTCAGTGCTGGGCCCTGGGCCCTGGTCTTCAGGGAAGGATCTCGGCTCACACTCCCTCCGCAAGGAAGATTGTGGGGAGGAGACAAGAACTGGCCTTTGAGAGCAGAGGACCTGGGCTTGCATTCCCGCTCCACCAGCAGTTGCCCAGGCAGAGCAGGTCATGGTGAAGCCGGCTGTGTGACCTCAGTGGAGTTTTCCAACCTCTGGGCCTCAGTGTGCTCATCTATAACTTGGGCACGAGAGTGCTGCTGCTTCACAAGTCTGTTGAACACTAAGCGAAAAGAGGTTGGGAGAGTGCTCAGTGAATTGCAATTAGCCACCCTGTCAACAGCCCTGACTTACTGCCTGACCTCTGGGAAGTCACTCCCCGCTCTGGGGCTCAGTTACCTGATGCCTGAGGTAAAGGGGGTGGATGACTGAGTGCACAGAGGGGCTTTCCAGTGGACAAAGTGTTGTGATATGATTTTCCATTAACTTTATTAAGTTATAACTTACATATAATAAAACACACTCATTCTAAGTCTATAATTTAATGAGGTATACCACAACCAAGATTTAAAAAAATTATTTTATTGCTGGCAGTTTTGCAGATGTCTTCCATTTTCTCCCTTTCTGCTCCCATCCACCCAACCCCCAATTCACCCCCAGGCCTTCCCTGTGCTATCCTCTGTGTCCACAATCAAGATCCATTTCAGTCTCCCCAGAAAGTTCTTCTGTGTCCCCTTAAAATCATCTGTTTTCTGTACCTAGACCTGAAGTGTCATATTAGAACCCCATAGGAAAGCTCTTTGTATCTAGTTTCTTCCAGAGTCAGCGTAATGTCTGTGAGATTCACACGCGCTGGTGGGTATACCAGTTGCTATGCCTTGGTAACACTGAGGAGCATTTCATTGCAGGCTAGACCACAATTTGTTCACATGCTCACCTGTGGTTGGACATTTGGGCTGTTTTTGACTCCGTCCTCTCTCCCCAGGTTTCGGCTGTTTTGCATAAAGCCTCTATGAACATCGTGTACAGGTTTTTGTGTGAATGTAAGTTTTCATTTCTCTAGGGTAAATAGCTGGGAAGGGTTTGCTGAGTCACATGGTAAGTATGTGTTTAACTTTGTAAGAAACTGCCAAACTGTTTTCCAGAGTGGCTAGAGCACTCTGCATCCCCACCAGAAGTGGAGGAGGGTTTTAGTTGCTCCATATTCTCATCAGCGCCTGGTATTGTCTGTTTCGGTTCTTCCTCCTACTGATCTGCACTTCCTGCCATCCCCTGAGGCCTGAGGCCTGCTGATGCTCCCACCCTTTCTGCTCTACTTTCTCAGGCCTCGCTTAGGCCAAAACTCTGGGGCTGGACAGCGTAGGTCTGGGAAGGTACAGAAACTTTCAAGCTCAACTTGTTTTGGAGACCTGACCTGAGATAGTTTCAAATGCAGCCTTTCACTCAGCAAAGCAGATAGATTGGGACCTTTTTAGAATCACTGGCTTCTGCAGTGACAAGAATTTTGTGTTGTTTATTTTGACAGTTATTTTCTATTTATTCGAGTCCATGTTCAAATGTTACCTTTTTAGAGAGGCCATTCCTGACCCACCAGGAGCAGACCAGACTTTGTGGGGCCTGAAGCTTATCTCATTTCTGAGAATACTTTTTAGGAAAAAGAATCCGTGATTGTGGATATAAAATTTGGTAGGGAAGTATTTAGATTGGGAATAAGAAGGGACCTGGTCATGCAAAGAGCTCTGAGGTTTAAGCTTCATTAGCATCGGGGAAGCCCACCTCTACTGGCCCCACAAAATGAAACAGGTGTCCCACCCCCACAAGTCTAGCTTTGTGCCACTTGATGTCATACTCAGTCTATATTTCTTCACTGTCCATCTCCCCCAGGAGAATGCATACTCTAAAAGGTAAGGGGTCGTTGGTTCACTGCTGTATCTCCAGAATCTGAAACAGTACCTGGTACGTGATGAGCACTCAGTAAATATTGACTAAACAAAGGAGCAAATGTTTGCCAAGTGCTGCTGGTTTTCTATTTGTAGAACTGAGATGGAGTTTTAAAGGTGAATTAATGTATAGGAAAATATGAGGATCATGTTGGTGGTGAACAGAAATGGCAACGGCCACTGTGATAGAAGCAAGGGGTGCTATGGGAAGACAGAACAGGAAACTGGCATTTACGGAGCACCTGCAGTGGGTGGGACACCTTCTATGCATCGTCATATTGACGATTCTCCCAGCAACCTTTGATGTGGGAAGCATTATCCCCATTTTGCAGGAAACTGAGGCACAGTGAAATGAAGTGTCCCACTGCCAATGAATAGGCACCTGGGATGTCCATACAGGATGTCTTCACTCCATGTTCCAAGGGAAGGAAGGGGTCTCCAAGGTCAAGTGTTCGGAGCTGAAGCCAAGGCAGGCAGGTTTATGAGGCCTGGAGAGGAGAGAGGGTCATGTCCTCGGACTGTGCGGGGAGAGGGAACAGGGAGGCTCTGTCCACCTTCCAAGCAACAGCCTTGCCCAAGTCAGCTGGAGCTAGGCCTGCCTGGAATGAAACCGTGTTTTTGTTAAACAAAGGCATGGGGATTAGGCCTGAGAGAGGGTGAGCTTTGAGTTGTTTCCAGTACTTGATTTGATTTAAAGAGAATGGGAGAGCACCTGGAGCCCAGAAACACTTCCTGCCTCAGGTGCCAAAAATTCCACCAGTTCCTGCCCCTGAGAACATGGGTGAGCAACTGCACTGTCTGTATTAATGTTTCCTCCCGTAGACTTGGGCATAAAACCACTCAATTGACAGGTTGATGTGAGGATTAATTAAAGTAATGGCATATAAGAGTACTAAATGCCTGTGAATTCTCTCTCCTCCTTGACTGTTATTAAAAGATCATGAACTTCTTGGCTAAGCTTAACCTGGTAACCCTTCATTGCCCCGGCTTGGAACACTCACCTTTGTGCCAAGCTCTGCATCGGATGTTATCTTCATCTCAGTGTCATCATTTTAGTCACAGCAGCTTTTAATTTAACACCTACTATGTGTCAGGCACTGCACATCCATCTTACTTCTTCACCACAACTCTGCAAAGTAAAATTTATTATTTCCATTTTGCTGATGGAGAGACTGAGTCCCTGCAGATAGTACCCTGTTTCCTCGAAAATAAGACAATGTTTTATATTAATTTTTGCTCCCAAAGATATGCTAGGTATTATATTCAGGGAATGTCTTATTTTCCATGAAGAAGAATACAGTACACATTTATTGTTGAACAAAAAAAAAAGGAAATTTATTACCTGTGTGCCCACACTATGTGCCTGACTCCTGCCCTGCACGACTCACTGTCTAATTGTGAGTCAGCCAGACTCCGTCAGGGCAGAGCTAGCAGCAGGCGGCAGCTTGTCCTGGTGGTGGCGTGGGCTCTCTGATTAAAAGAGACCTCGCACTTCCTGTCTGTTCCTGCTACGCTGCAGCCAATGGTGAGCCGCGTGGCTGCGCCCGCTGCTACAGCCCAGAGTCCAGAGTTATGGTAGCTTTGGGGGGGCTTATTATCGGGGAGGCCTTATTATCAAGGAGGTCTTATTTTTGGGGAGGTCTTATTTTTTTGGGGGGTGCTTTATATTTCAGTGAGAGGCAAAACTGTAAGTAAGTCTTATTTTCAGGGGTTGTCTTACTTTCGGGGAACAGGGTAAGCGTAGCTGGGGCAAGGAGCACAGATCTTGTGCAATCTCTCAGGTCACTTCTCTTCTTTCCTATATTTCCCCCCTCCTCCCCGTTGAGAATGCTACACAGTTTGACTTTTAAATCATTCAACATTTATTTATTTATTTTTAATAAACTTGAAAAATGTATTTTTATTGATTTTAGAGAAGAAGGGAAAGGGAGAGAGAGAAACATCAATGATGAGAGAAAATCATTGATTTACTGTCTTGGGATTGAGCCCACAGCTGGGCATGTGTCCTAACTAGGAATCAAATTGTGACTCCTGGTCAGTGCTCAACCACTGAGCACACTGGCCGAACCATTTAACATTTATTGAGTGCCCACTCTGTGTGGAGCAGGGTCCCAGCCCAGAACAGAGAGTGACCGACCTCATCTTTGCCTTCAAGGAGCTCAGAGAACAGCTGGGGAGAGAGATGAGCAGAAGGAATTCTAAAAGAATGTGGCAGATAGTGGAATGGATGCAATGCTTTGAGGGCTTCTCTTCTGCTGGGGAGGCAGTGAGCTTAGAAGTGTGAGTGATCAACACAGAATTCATCAATACACTGCTAATGTTTATGTGTGTGTGTGTGCATATGTGGGGCTATGCAGCTTCCCCAAATGCATTGAATCTCAATTTCCACTTAAAATGAGGCTCCTTTAATTTCAACTTAAAAGGAGAGATTTGATAAAAACCCAGATCTATGGACTGAAGCTTCTTGATGGTAATTTGACATGTATCTATTTTTCACCAACAGGCACAATGTTTATGATGAAAGCTCTGCCTTCTGACACTTATTAGAGAATCATATTTAAAGTTACACATGTAGTATTAACTTTTTATTAGAGAATTTTAAAAACATCTGTAAAAATAGAGAGACTAGTATAATAAAACCTCCATATATCCAGAACTTAACTGTGATGCTTACCAACATTCAGCCATTCCTTGAAGAAATGAACTCTTAATCAGTTAAATAAATTAGAAGTTTTCAAAACATTTAATGTAATTCACTTAATGCCTATTGTTGTTTTCCTCTGATAAAAGAAGTAAACATCTTTAAAAATATTTACAGTATTTGTTGAAGAAGCTAATAAAAGCACACATCTCTTTTATCAAAATATTAGCAAATTGGATCAGCAATACATTATAAGGGTTAAATACGACCAAGTAGAACTTATCCCAGAGATGCAAGGATGGTTTAATCAATTAATCAGTCAGTAAATCAAGTAATCAATGTGATAAATCACATTAACAAAATGAAGAATAAAAATCATATGATCATCTCAATTGATGCAGAAAAAGCATTTGACAGAATTCAACACATTTAAAAATAAACACTCCCAACAAGGTGAATATAGAAGGAATATACTTCAACATAATAAAGGCTAAAGGCTACAACTAATATTATGCTCAACGATGAAAAGTTGAAAACTTTTTCTCTGTGATCAGGAACAAGACAGAGATGCTCACTCTCCCTGCCCCCTTTTAAAAAAATGTATTTTATTGAGTTTTTACAGAGAGGAAGGAAGAAGGGCAGAGAATTAGAAACATTGATGAAAGAGAAACATCAATCAGCTGCCTCCTGCACACCTCCCACCGGGAATGTGCCTGCAACCAAGGTACATGCCCTTGACTGGAGTTGAACCTGGGAACTCTCAATCTGCAGGCTGACGCTCTATTCACTGAGCCAAACCAGGTAGGGCCATGCTCATCACTTTTATTCAACATTTTAGCCATAGCAATCCTATATAATAAAAGAGAAACATGCAAATTAGCCATCCCTCTGCTATGCTCAAGCCATGCCCACAAGCTATGCCCACAAGCCACTCCCACTAGACAATCTGAGTGACTATGCAAATTATCTGACAAAGATGGTGGTTAATTTGCATATGCAGGTGTCAAGCACCCCAGGAGGTGACAGCGGCCATAGCCGCAGGCTCCTGGGACTTTTGCTGGCCCTGGGAGGTGAGGTCGTAGCCATACCTACAGGCTCCCGGGACTTTAGCTGGTCAGGGAGGTATGACTACCTGCACCTAGCCACACCTGTGGACCCCTGGGACCTTGTTGGCAGAGAGTGGGAGGTTTGGAGGACTTGGCAGAGCAGGAGACCGCTGGGCATAGAGCAGAGTGAGAGAGAGGGCAGTTTGGAGGGTGTGGCTCCCTCTGTCACCCCAGCTTCATCATCACAGTTGTGGAAACTGAAAGCAAGGAGGAAGAAGTCCCACCCCCACAGAATCAGCCAGAATCATCCATTGGTCAGACAGCTCTCAGTGGCCTGACAGCCAGGACTCTCATTCACCTGCATCTCAGACCGTGACAGTAGAGAGGTGGGACTATGTCTAAAGAACAACTGTTGATACAATGTAGCTCTGCAGCCAAAAGATGCTGGTATTATCAACAGAAAATGCCTGCAGAGCAGAATGCGTCTGATCTTGAAAGAAGGTGGCGCCTGCGACAGGATGTATCTGAACACCAGCTACTGGAAAAGTGTTGCTCTGATGCTGAAAAACACCGGCATTATTGACAGAAAATGTCTGAAGACCAACATGCCTTTGAAGTTGAAAGAAGGCAATGGCGATGACAAAATATGTCGAGAGAACAGTCATCAACAAGTACTACTAATATTGATAGTAACTACCTTCTCAGCAAACATGGAGTAGTTGCGGTGGAATGACTGTTCAATGTGAATTTTGATTGTCACTCAATTTCTCTGATTAAAAACCATCCGATGGGAAATTTACTCGATGTTGTAGCCAAGGGAAAGTCTGTCCAAATGATACACATTTTCCAGATTACCTAGCATATTTAAAAAGATTAATGACAAACAAAGATTCTGACAGTAAAAATTTCATGGAAAATATTTGTTCCATAAATAGTTTTTTTGCTTTTGCTTCCATGGGTGCAAATATTACATTGCCATCAGGATATGGGCCATACTGTTTTAGAATACACGGACAAGTTTATCACCATACTGGAACTTCACATCTTTTGGCTGGTGTTTCTCAGAAGTTTGCTCAACTCTGTATTTTGAATACAGCTGAAGCGACAAGTAAAAGATTAGCAATGCCAGGAAACTAAGGCTGCTCAGAAAGACTCATGATCAACATCAACAACAATCATGCAAAAATAAATCTAAACTAATAAAAGCGAAATAGTAAAATTAACCGTTTCTCTGAGACGGGTAAGCCACGCCCACCATCCAATCAGAGCGGCTGTATGCAAATTAGCCCAGCCAACATGGCAGCCGCCACTCACGGACCTGAGTAAACGGCTGTTTCCGTTGTGGCAGGAGCGAAAGTGAAGCTGCGCCCACTCAGCTCAGCTCTGATTAAACTTGCTCTAGCGAAACACACCTTTGAAACAATATAACAATCATAGAATCCTCGGGAGCTGAAGGAAAGAGCAGCCCGGGCCTAACCAGTAAAAGTAACAATTGTTTCATTATAGATGCTGCGAGGTGAAGCAGAGGAGGCTTCGTTAGTTAGAAGGCTGCCTTAAAGGAACAGTGTATCAATTATAGAAGATAACCCCAGGCCTTAAAGGAACAGCATCAATTATAGGAGAGAAACCGCAGAACCTGCGTCCAGCCAGCCTTGCTGGGACGTTGGGTCAATGGGAGCTGTGGGCAGCCTTAAAGCCCGTCACCCAGGCTGGTCAGGCACGCCAGCAGGTGGGCATCCCCCGAGGGGTTCCAGACTGAGAGAGGGCACAGGCTGGGCTGAGGAACCTCCCGAGTGCACAGAGCGGCTGCAGGGCGGGACAGCACAGGACCCAGGACCCGTGAGTGGGAAACAGGCGGCAGGGTTGGAGGGCACCGGGAAGCGGGTAAGAGGC
>PVJC01034410.1:0-18835 GCA_004026665.1 Murina feae | reverse complement strand
TTCCTTCCTTCCTTCCTTCCTTCCTTCCCTTTGTTTTTATATTTTAGTGGTTTGTCTGATTTTGTTTTTCCACAAATGGGCATTACTTTTAATCACAGAAAAATAAATGGTTTTCATTTACAAATACATACTATGAAAAAGTACTCTTTGATTGAAGTTCTTATCAAATCCTTTCTCCTTCCAATAAAGAGTTTATTCTATTCTCAAAATATATCCAAATTAAATACAGCTAAAATTATTTTGCATTGTAAAACAATAATCATGGAAGCAACTCCAAACATTGTCCCTATCTTTGAGCAAGATAAGCAATCACGATTTGTACTATCTTGCTTATCTTTTAGTTAAATGTTTTTATCTATTTTTCATGGGAATGTATTTAGGGTCAGTGTTATGTGTGTAATTAAAAGGCTAACCATGAATCTTAAAAAGGGACAGCAATGCTGTTTGAACTGAAGGAGTCACTGCTTTCATAACTGAGTGAAATTTACTGACAAACACATCTATTCCATGAGGGTAATGAAAGTCAACATTTCACTGCTTCATTAATAAATTGTGAAATAAAGTATCTTACCTTGTCAGGAACCCTAGAAGTACCATTTGAGTTGTAAAAGTTTCCAGAGGAAAACAGAGATTTGTGCAAAAGTTCCTATGATACCACATCAATATTCTGCTCATCAGCTTAAAGCAGAATAACTTGATTGGAATAATTGACTACAGAGAAACTGGAGCCTCTAGAACATAGAGAAAGGTTCCTTTGAACTGCAAACCTCAATCCAATTGAAATGGAAATGAAGCAGATCTTCTCAGAGCTCTCCGAGCCCCTAATGCCAATTCCTAGTTTCCACCAAATTTCCTTTTCCAGCAGTAAATATGTATTACTTTTGTAAAAATGTTACTTTTATGCTTGGGTCCATCATCATTGCTCTTATTACTAAGGAGGACAAGGAGCTTGGTGTGGGTTCAATTCAAGGTCTGTGGAAGTTAGTTTGGTTTCCTTCCAGACCAAACCAATGAAAATAACTGGTTCCATTCATTTATTAGTCCAGATAAACAAAGCCAGTTTTATTCTGGGCATAATGCTTATCTGTGTGACTGACCTGCGCTGAAGCCCAGGGGAAGACAAAAAAACCATGAAAAGCAGAAACGGAAAAGTTGGCCTCTTTCCCTAAGAGCTAACTGCGTTCCAGAGCACAGAAAACTATTACTCAAATGAGCTAAAGCTAAAAGTGGTAGGCTCTCCGCTCTGGTGTTTTTGACCTTTGAATGTAGGAAAATTAAGGCAATTTTACTGTGTAGCCCATAAGAACAATTTTTCTTCGTTTGCACGCAGTTGAAATATACATAGGAATGCAATGGACTGTTCATTAGGGTGCTGCTTCCTTTTTGAAAACAACTCTCTTTCCTAAAATGTGCAAAATACATTTCCTCTTTAAACTAAAGTAAATCACCACTTATTCTTTGAAATGTTTGAAACAATTCTATACATACTTGAACTGTTTGAAAATGCTCTTCTAATAAAGTCAGAGCTGGGAACTATTAGTTTTTTAATATGGGCATTTATGTCCAGACTGTATATTACTTAGTCTCCAAGAAGCCACTATAGAATTGACCCCAAATAGCATCTCTTCATTAGGGTTCTTTCTTTAATTAAAAAAAATGTGTAATAAAAATACATTCGCATAACAAAAATGCAGATTACAAAGGGTATGCAATGGAAAGTGGTCTTAGCCCATCCAAAAGCAATCACTATTTGTACCTCCTTGCTTATTTTTTCAGAAGATTTTTGTGCATAACACAATGTAGGGAAGAAAAAAATTTTACTTCTACCCTTCTAGGTTCTTCAGCTGGTGTAATAATCAGTTTAACATAAGACAGATTAACAGGAGAAAACAGATTTAATTGCATACACAGAGGCAATAAAACCCAAGGACACGTTAGCAGTTTAGGCTCACATGCTGTCCTGAGCTAAGGAAAGGGATAATGGCCTGAGGCTTCAAAGAGGAGGAGGGTAATTCACGGGACAATAAGAAGAGCAGATGTTTAGTAATTAAACGTTGGCCCAGCCTTTCAGATAGGTCATTCAGATAAAAAGTTATTTCTGGTAATAGCCCTTTTTGTGGGCCCTGCCTGCTAACTAAATTTTTTTAGGTACTTAAGGGAGAGGTAAAAGTTTTTCTTGAGTCTGCTGAGTCTTGATGGCCTTCAGCTCAAAATGACCGACATGCCAAAGTGGCACAAGTTGGGGAGGTCTGTTCTGAACCCCTTCAACAGCATTCATTTGTAATTACTAAATACATAAAATGCACACATGAGTAAATATTTATATCATCAATGGGAATTTATTTTTTATATTTATTCTGTGTTGGGTTTTTTTTTTACTTATTTTTTTTTTTAATTTCAAAATATGTCCTGAGCCCTGACTGTTTGGCTTGGTGGATAAATTCTCTAGTAAAGGATAGCTGGACCATTACCTTCTCCTTTTTTTCCCCACAAGTATTCAGAAAACAATAAACATTCGTATATATGCCTCTGAACACTTGTGTAAGTATGTATATGTCAGATAAAGCTCTAGAAGTAGAATTGCTAGGTCAAAGTCTCTTTTTAAAATCTCTCTGTTTAGTAGATTTGACAATTTTTTTTCACTTTAATAATTCCACAGTGAAAGTATGAAAAATCAAGGAATTCACTGTATAAAATAAAAACAGTGATGGACATTGATTTAAGGTAAAAAAAAAAAAAAAAAAAAAAAAGCAAAAACACCACACTCATTTTTAAATGTTCAATGACTACAAAAATTAGCATGGAGATGCTATTAAACTAGAGAAAAGGGATCTTCACACGCCTATTCTCCCTTATACATACACACACACACACACACACACACACACACAAAACCCACACTCAACATTCAATTCCTGAAAGAATTTGCCACCAAGTCGTGAAGAAGCTCTTCTAGAGCATTTAAGGCCTCAAAGCAATCCAGTTCCATTCTGCAATTATTTATTGACCGCCTGCTCCCCATCAAACCCACATGGGCTCTGCAAATAATTCTATACTGTCCATGCCCACAGGGACATGGGAGTGAGAGCAGACAGCTGACAAACAAGGTATTTAATGAAAGAGCCCTATTTGAGGCCTCATTACAACTTGGAAAAATCTTTATATCAAGTTATGTCCTGTGAGAAGTAATCTAACGGGTGGAAGGCAAGAATGTAAACACTTGAACAAAAACAGTCTCCAGCATGTACCACCCAAAAAGATTTTTTACATGCCTTACTCATCCTTGTAGCTCCATCAGTCACACAATGACCCCAAGTTCACACCTTATAGACCATCTACCCTGAGTAATTTGCTTTCTTCTGCAACACACATAACATTTCTCAAGTTTCTATGCCCTTGAACACATCACAGTGTTGGTTTTGCCAAGAATATCTTCTATGAGTCCACACAGCAACGTCCTACTCATCTTTGCATTGTTGACTCAAAGGGCATTACTTCTCCTGCCACTCAGAAGGATGCGCCCACTCCTTCCCCTCGAGGGCATGTCTTCATTACACTTTTTTATTTTTTCTTTCTGACCACTTATTCTTCTGAACTATCAATAGGACATATCTGTTCTTTGTTGCCTGTTTATCACAAGCTATCTTTATTAAGGTTGTTTCTAAAAATTACTTACAACTATGCTATAATTTATTTTATTTTTCTCCTTAAAAACACAGGTTTATATTTCTCCCTGTGTTTAACACTGTATTTAATAAGAAAATTTACAAGACATCTGCTATTCAGGCAGTATGCTAATTTAATGGCTTATACTGCATCAGAAGACATTTGGTAATAATAGCAAATAATTATAGGGCTTGCCGGGTGTAGGCACTTTTAAGTAACTTTACATAATTAACTTATTTAATTCTCACAACAACCATGGGAGGTAGGTTTGCTATTATCATTTTCATTTTCAGATGGGGAGACTGAGGCACCAATAGGTTCAGTAACTTGCCAGAGTTTAATAGCTAAATGTTGACACCAGACACTGGTGAGACTCATTCTGTCAGACTGACAACAGGCTTGCATAGATGTTTACATTATATTTAAATATAGGCAGCACAATTTCTAGTTAGAGACAGGGCTCAGAAAAGCAAAATAACTTGTTCAAGGTCACACAGATTATTGGTAAAGACAGTTTCAAAGTTATGTTTAACCCAAATCCCACATATTTTCCAATGCCTATGCTTCAAGTCAAATAAAAGTCCTGCCTTTCGCCCAGGACATGACTCAAGTCTCCGTTTGTATTTTTTAGCCATAGTTTTTGCCTGCTCAGGCTCCATTTCCCCCTTTTCTGACAACATGCTGTTATTTCTTCCAGGATCTACTCCCTCACACTCTAGGTTTATGGAGAAAACCTATACATTTTATTGTGTTTACCTGCCTACTTCCCAAGAACATTTGAAGTTCCTTGGGAGAAGGGATAGTTCCTTCTTCTTCCCCCTCTTCCTTCTCCCCTTTTTTGTCATATCTTCTTTTTCTTGTAACGAATCTCTCATGCACCTCACCTATTTGAAGTTGAAAATATCTGTTGAATGAATGTTCCCACATGGTGTTTATTCTCTCCATGTTTGTGAGATTGAACTGTTTATAGAATAAGAATAAATAAAATGAGCCTCACTGAAGTATTAGAATCTCAGTAGGCAGAGAAAGGTCTCCATCAATAGGACGTATCTGTTCTTTCTTGCCTACTTATCACATGCTATCTTTATTATGGTTGTTTCTAAATACTACTTACAACTATGCTACAACTTACTTCATTCTTCTCCTTAAAAATACAGGTTTATATTTCTCACTGTATTTAATTTAAAAAGTTTACTGAACGTCTGCTATCCAGGAAGTATGTTAATTTAATGGCTTATACTGCATCATGAAACATTTGGTAAGAATAGCAAATAATTATAGGGCTTATGATTATTTGCTTTAAATCCAAACTGTTAGATATAAAGGAGCACGCTGACAAATTCTACATCTTAGAGGGGAAAAAAAGCCAACCTTCTCCAGGTGATGTTTATTATATGTCAACTAGAAGCCTAGTGCACGAGATTCATGCACTCAGGGGGATCCCTCAGCCCAGCCTGTGCCCTCTCACAGTCCAGGAGCCCTTGGGGGATGTCCAATTGATGGCTTAGGCCCACCACTGCTGCTGCGCTCAGCAACTGTGAGCCTGGCTCAGGGTTTCTGGCTGAGCAGCGCTCTCTCTGTGGGAGTGCACTGACCACCAGGGGACAGCTCCTGCACTGAGCGTCTGCCCCCTGGTGGTCAGTGCACATCATAGTGACTGATTGTTCTGCCATTTGGTCAATTTGCATATTAACCTTTTGTTATATAGGATAGCAAAAAGCAAGTAATCCTTATGCATTATTTGCCTAAATTTGATTAAAACATTTAGAGTTTCTAAAAAAGAAAGTAAAAAAATTATGATATCCACCTATCCTCCAACTTTTCAAACTATAGTTCCAAAAACAAACAAACAAAAACCCCACAAACTCTAAACCAAACACAAAGATGTGACAAAGTTGTGAAATTCATTTTTTTTTCCCCACTGATAATCACTTTTAGGCTTTTCCCAAAAGGATGAAACAAAATTTTTTCAAAAAAAATTTTTGGAGGAGCTTGCTATACTATGTTCCAAGTATGTTCTTCATTTTTCTTTTGAATGGCTGTGTGCTACCTCTAAGAAACAAGGCAACGGCTATTTAAGTTCTGATACAGTCATGAAAAGGTAATTTTTCTGCGCATATCTCCTCTGGTACTGTACAGTGACCCTAACTTGGTCTAGACAGCTTCTATTTTCCTGTGAAAGACCCACTATTTATTTCCCATTACCCACAACAGTATTGCCCCAAATATGTTCTAAAGGAAATAGTCCTAATACTTGCAATGAAAACAAGTACATTGAGGTTCCCCATGTACGGGGCACTGTCTCATCCACTGGTGTTATCAAGATATTACATTGCCTATTATCATCTAATGATCTGGATGGGAAAAGAAGATAAATGTAGGTAACATTGTGCCTTAAGCAGCTCTCATTGGGATACTGTAATTACTATGGAGGCTAACAAAAATGGGGAAATTAGACAAGGTGCAAATAATTAATCTTCTTGGTACTTCACTCTAGTCCCTGCTTTTGACTAAATATCCTAATATTTCAACCAGTTATTCTCTGATCTTCTGAGTCTAGTTTGGAGGGCTAATTTTTTCCCTGTACATAGGTGTAAAATCATGGGAATTCAGGGATGGGGACATAGGAAAGAGGAAGTATGGTGTAGATTATTCCTGTCACAGCCATTGCTACTCCTCTTTTTGCTAGTTTTGGATCTAAATTTCTCATTTTCTGGCTCTATTTACTGAACGATAGCACTGAGAAGAGTGGAGCCTGGAGAGGAAGTAGCCCAAGGATAGTTTTAATAATCTAATCAAATAAAAGAGTAATATGCAAATTGGCATCACTCTGCTACACCTAAGCCACGCCCACCAGCCAATCAAGTAACTATATGCAAATTAACCCAGACAAGATGGCAGCCAGCAGCCACTGAGCTGGAACAAGCAGGAGGCTTGCCCCCGTGATGGAGGAAGCTAAGGTTCCTGCCTGCGTTGGCCGGCTGTGGCCTCCACTCAAGGCAACAAAGTTTCAATTATAGAAGATAAATAAACCCCAGATACCTGCTTCCAGCTGGCTTGGGCTCAAGGAAGCGCTGGGAGCGCTCAGGCAACCCTACCTAGGCTCTGGTTAAAGCAACAAAGTTTCAATTATAGAAGATAAATAAATCCCAGATACCTGCTTCCAGCCAGCCTTGCTGGGAGCTTGGATGGCTGGGGGCCTTGGCCAGCTTGCAAACAACCATTAGCCCCTTACCAGGCTGTCCAGGTACCCCAGCAGGGTCCCCCTCCCTGAAGGGGATGTGGCTAGCCTGAAAACAGCCCTCAGCCCCTCACCCAGGCTGGCCAGGCACCCCAGTGGGACCCCCACCCTGATCTGGGACACCTTCAGGGAAAACCAGCCAGCTCCCACCCGTGCACCAGGCCTTTATCCTATATAATCCTATATAATAAAAGGGTAATATGCAAATTGACCCTAACAGCAGAACCACCGGAAATGACTGGTCACTATGACACACACTGACCACCAGGAGGCAGATGCTCAATGCAGGAGCTGCCCCTGGTGGTCAGTGCACTCCTTCAGGGGGAGCTCTGCTCAGCCACAAACCAGGCTGACAGCTGCCAGTACAGTGGTGGTGGTGGGAGCCTCTCCTGCCTCCTCAGCAGCACTAAGGATACCCGACTGCAGCTTAGGCCTGCTCCCCGCTGGCAAGTGGACATCCCCCGAGGGCTCCCAGGCTGTGAGAGGGCACAGGCCAGGCTGAAGGACCTCCCCCCACCACACCCTGAGTGCACAAATTTTTGTGCACCGAGCCTCTAGTGTCTATAAGTGACTAATATTTCCTAATTAATTACAACATGCAGTCACTGTGCTAAAAATTGGATCATTTTATTAATTTCATTACTCCAAAATATAGGTACTTTCATTAACTGAAGTTCACAAATGAGGAAACGAAGGCTTATAAAGGTTTAAAAATATTTGGTCAGGGTCACATAACTGTGCTTCAATCACTATCCTAAAGTGACAAGTGAACGACATTTAAGTGTAATACCGTGAGATGACTCTAAGGGTCTTTGTCCGGGAATAAAACACCCCACACTGAGTCCTCAGTTCCCTTACCTTTTCTGAGCCTCAGTACTTCATCTGCCGAGATTATGGGTTATTGTGAAAATTAACTAAGACAATGATTTCTCTAAGATCTCTGTACATGCACAAAAATGATGCAAACACTGTACGTTACCATATTTCACATAAGTCAGGAAATAAGTCCATCAGAAGACTGAAATTGAAGGAGACCAGCCTGAATATCAGAAGAAGCATGGCTACATGGTGAAGTATTCTGATACTTGGGAAGTTGATCAGACAAAGGAGGACACAATCAAGATGCCTTCTGGGAGAGAACAGGATGTGGATTCCTTTCTGGCTGTTAGATTGTCTACTTTTGCTACTATCGCTGCTAATAAAAGCTCATCTATTCTGAAGATGAGAAATTGTACCCTAACTCTTCTGTATATTTGTTTTGGGGACTCAGACCATACAAAGTTTATTTCTGTGGGCTTGGTTTTTTTCCTATTTTGTTTTCCTTTGGTGGGGAACTCACAAAATTGAATTTAATTTTTTTTTGCCAAATCTTCTAAACTAGTGATTCTCATTTTAGTGACTATCAGAATCCTTGGGATAGATAGGTGTACCAGATTTATCAATTAAAAATATAGTACATGAAGGTAGTTTTAAATTTCAGGTAAATAATGAGTAATTTTTAGTGTATGTCCTAAATATTGCATGGAACATAGTTATACAAAAAATTATTTCCTATTTATCTGAAATTCAAATCTATATGGAAATCCTGCATTTTATTTAGCAACCCCGCTGGAGCTTGTTAAAATAGAGTCTTACTAGTTTTATATTCTGCCAGTAAGTCTGAAATAGGATTCAGTGATCCTCCAGGTGATTCCAGTGCAGCCTGTTTTTATACAACACTTTGAGAAACACTGGTTGATAATGCTAACCTGGGACTGAGACATTTCAGGAGGCCAGGGGAACATCCTGGGGAGAGGAGGGAGCACGCATGCACAGCTGTAGAGAAGAGCCTTGAAGATAAAGGACCTGATCTTTGAGTGACAGCGGAGATAAGTCTAGATCCTGGGAGCCCGATACGGTAACCAGAGAAGACATTCATTGAGCCTCACTATTGGGTCATTTAATCCTCTCAACAACCACAAGAAGAAGATAACTGTTATTATCTCTGTCTCATTAGATGAGGAAATAAAAGCTCAGGGTTAAGTAACTTGCCCAAGGTCACATAGGTTGTGTTTAGTGGAGTCAGGTTTGATCTAAGACCTATTGTTTCCAAAGTCCACATTCTGAACCAGCCCTATGCAACAATAGGAGATTTTGGTAAGGTTGCCAATATAACTTTTTTTTTCCTATTCACAGCCTTCTTCAAATTGCTAAATTAACTAAAGTACAGTCAGGGATTTGACATCTGTTGTGTAGAAGTGCTCAAAGATCTTTACATTCTGAGGTATAATAGCCAAATGACATGAAAGTTTGCTAAAAGTTTAAGGGTGTGAGCTGATGAGAAACATGGACAGCTGTTAGAGACATTATTGCTCAGCGCCAGCCAAACCCATCGTTCCAAAGGGCAGTGTGTCAGGCGATATCCTCCTTTGGAGGATAAACCAACAATTTTCTCACCAGGTGACCTCAGGCAGCTGAATAAGTTCTGAAGAGGAAGGTAGGTGAGATCATTAAATAAATATAGGGAACAGGTAGATGAAGGAATTGGAGCCAATTTGAATAGAAAGGAGATAACTCAAAGAAACCGTCGCTGCAGTGCTCTAACAATTGTTGAACTGGTTGAAATAAAAGGCAATGACCAAAGAGCACAGGTTGGCTGTTGGTAGAAAAAGGATCTTGACTCAAGAAATACGTGGTTGCCCTGGCCAGTGTGGCTCAGTTGGTTGAGCCTCATCCCACGCACCAAAAGGTCTCCAATTTGATTCCTTAGGGTATTTGTGGGAGGCAGCCAATCAATATTTCTCTCATCATTGTTTCTCTCTCAAATCAATAAAAACATATAAAAATACGTGGTAGGTTGCACTACTATTCAAAATATCTGCTGTCTATCTCTGGGGCGTCTCTCTCCCTGGGGTAGGATGTGACTTGTGCTGCTAATGAAAAGTGAAAACTGTAGGGGACAGGCTATCATTCACCATCATCTCTTTTCCTCTGCCAAGAGACCTGCAGTGACCCAGGGAGGAGCTCCTCCGTCAGCCAGTGTCCCAGAAGGGAATCTACATGGTGCAGAACCAAGCTGACTTGTGGTAGGCACATATAGTAAGCAAGAAATAAAGCTTTTTTGTTACTGCTGAATATGTCAGTGAAACTGACTGGTAAAATGAGGAAGCACTATTTAAAAGTGTAGAGGGTGTCCAAAGGTGGAAAGGACCACTGCAGAAGCAGTGGGTTTGAAAGTATTAAATATAACTAAAATACCACTTTGTAGATTGTTAAAAAAAAAAAAAAAAAGTTGTTGGTGGTGGTGGTGGGCAAGGAGAGGTAGATCAGATATTGTCTGAGTGGCGAGGTCCTTAAGCTCCTTTCCATAGCTGAGATCCTGTGCCACGTAACTGATGTGCAAGGCCTTCTGGACATCCATGCTTTAGACTCAATTGAAGAGGAGGAACACAGTGACATTAGGGTAGATTAATCTCCGTTTGTGGTTACTGATATTTAGAGTATTAACTTATGCTTATTTGAGAACAGGCTCCTGGAATGTAACTAAAAGGAGAGTTAAATATTTATGTGGTTTGAGATTAACCATAAAAGACCTTCAGGGGAGGATTAAACATGAGAATAGCTAGAGAAAGCGTAATTCAGTCACTACCATGAGCCTCTCCCAGAACCCTGCTAAATGTTAGATGCCCTGTGCCAAACCACACTCTGGCTGGAGATCAGAGAAAGCAGGGACATGGAGTGGGATCCTGCCATTCCCTCAGCCCACAGCCCAGAGAAATACCCAGTCAGGAATCACTCCTTCCTTCTCTCTCCCCTTTCCTGTTTGTTCCTTGCATAATCCCACATTTTTCTCTTTGCTCTTTTTCCACTCTTTCATTCACCTCTTATTCTTAATACCGCCTCCTAATAATCTGATCTCTCATCACATTATCATCTCTCAATAATCTGATCTTTTTCCGTTTACATTTATGGAAGTCACCAATGAGAGAGCTAGGAATAAAGAAGAGTAAAACGAGGCAATATTATAAAATGAGGGAAGCTTTCATTCACAAAATGAAGTAAGCAGCATGTGGTGACATGCATACTGTGCGCAGGCATGGCTTTGGGGGGAAACGACCTAGCCCACCTTCAGCTCCATTGCCTAAGATTGGGTGACCTTAAACTAGTTGCTTAAAGTCTCAGTGTCCTCAGTTTTCTCATCCTTAATATGAGGTCAGTAACTACCTAGCATGTTTGCTGGCATGATTATATGTTATATTGCTAATACATAATAGATCACAGGTAAAAGGTTGCTATTATTATATAGATTATGTAACATTTTAGTTCGGTTTGAATTTGTATTATTAGTTTTTTTCTCTGTTTAAATGCATTAAAAGCCGGAATCTTTTCTTTCTTTTTTTTTTCTGTATTTTTCAGTGTCTACAATTTTATTGGTCACAGAAATGTATAAATACTCAAAGACTTGGGACACTCCCAATTATGTATGTAATATATAGTATATAATGTTATGAAATGACTGTTTCCACCCAAATGCATATATTGAGTCCTAGCCAACCCCCCCCCCCCACCTTTTTTAAATCCTTACTGAGGATATGTTTTATTGTTTTTCTAGACAGAAAGGAAGAGAAAGAGAGAGAAATATTGTGTGAAAGAGAAACATGATTGGTTGCCTCCTGTGTGTGCCTGGAACCGGGACTCAAATCCAAAACCTAGGTATGTGCCCTTGAGAGAAGTTAGCTTGAAACATAGGCAAATAGTTCCAGTGGGAAACAAAGGCAGCTGGAACATAGGCAGGGGCAGACATGGCAGTTTGAGCATGCCTAATCACAGAAACCAACCATGTTGAAAAAAATAAATGTTTTTGGACACAGAGAGGGAGGCATGAGAAGCCAGGGGAGGGCCTGCAGCAACAAGCTGTATGTACATGACACAGAGGAAGTTCAGGTCCATTGCTGGGAGATCAATCAGGTGGTGACACAGGTAGATAGGGAGCAGGCTTGTAGCACATACATACTCCTAAAATGACTTGCTTTGCTGGCAACTCATTATTTGGGTCCCCTTCCCCTTAGGGAGTCTGAATCTACTTGTAATAAATTTTCCACGCTTTTGCTTAAATCTTCTGGTTTGACGAGCTCACTCTTCAGCATTGCGAAACATCACCGGGGGAAAAACCTCAACTCACCACCATTCCAGTTATCACCCGGACCAGGGATCAAACAAGCAGTCTGTTGGTATATAGGACAATGCTCCAAGCAGTGCTCCAGCCAGCCAGGGCACGTCCTGACCCCTTCATGTGATGGTATTTGGAAGTAGAGACTTTGAGAGGTAATTAGGTGTAGGTGAGGTCATGAAAAGGGCTCCTCATGTTGGATTAGTGTTCTTATAAGAAACAGAAGAGAGATTTCTCTTCATCACATGCGGACATAGTGAGAAGGCAGCAGGCTGTCTGCAACCCAGGAAATGTGCTCCCAGCAGGGACTTCATCTTGGTGGCACCTTGATATTGGACTTCCCATCTCTAGAATCATGAGTGTAAATGTCTGTTGCTTAAGCCACTCAGTCGATAGTATTTCATATAGAGCAGGTGTTGCTGGCCAGCCTGAGCTGCCCAAGACCATATAGATATTACCCTCTAGTTTTGTTTAGTACCTCATATACTAGTGCAACTGTGTGAGGGGATGTTGCCTTAGCATATAGGATATAGTTGATCTACATAATATCTATAATATAGGATTTGTAGTGTCAGCGATTTTTATTACCTCGTCCTATACATAAGAGAATAGACGCACCTATTTTACATTTCACATGACCTGAAACATTTAGACAGAATCTTTTTGCTCCTTACCAAATATTCATTCCATCTTTTCTGCTGACAGAATTTATAATTTTGTTTGAACCATCAACATACCCACCGCCGGGCAATGTTTCAATGATGAGACTTGTTTCCTGCTTTCACAGCCCCCTTTAAAATTCATATTAGCCTTGAACTGTCAAGAGAAGTCACTAAGGGGGCTTCTAGGAAAACATTTGACTTTCTGACAAAAAGAGATATAAGTAGCTGGCAGCCCCTCCCACCATCCTGTCCTGGCTTAAGCAGATGTTGTTGGCCAGTGGCAGTTATATTGACAAACTTGGGGAAGGAAACCAACACCTTGAAGACAGTGGACTAGGAAAACAGAAGCAAGTTATTAGTTATACTGTTGAGTAACTAATCCTACTTCTAGACTTTTTACATGAAAAAAGAAACCTCTATTTGTTAAGTCACTATTAGATTCACTTTTTTTTTTTTTTTTGTAAATTGTGGTTGAAGACCGGAGAAAAGTATAATGTATAGTAGAACTTTTGCTGCTGTCAGATTTCAGGACAAGTAAACAATGGGGTGAAATATCATTGGTATGGAAACAATGAAAAAGGAAAGGTTATTCTGAGGAGCTCTTTCTCCAAAAGAATACAATTTATTTGAACAAATAAACTCCTCATAGTGCTAAGACATGGTAATCAGAGAATAGCTGTCCATGCATTTTATAGGAAAAGATTAATTGTCAGTATTAAGAATATTCTTAAAGTAGACATAGTAGAAAATGTAAAACTTTATATTTTAATACTGAAGGGAAAAAGAAAAGGATAATATATACTTTTCAAAACATTAACAAAGAATGCTAGATGTATATGGCTATACCATAATGAAAAAAATTATTTTGAGAAACATTTTTATAGTAAATATTAGTTATCTTGGCAATTAACACATAAAGTTTTACCAGCTGTCTCCACATTTGTCAGTATCATGTGTTGAGATGTTTAAAGGAAACTAAGCATCAGTATATTCCATTTAAATTTTTAAAAATTTTTGGTTGCAAACTGATTTTTAAAAAAATATATTTTTATTGATTTCAGAGAGGAAGAGAGAGAAAGAGAGAGATAGAAACATCAATGACGAGGGAGAATCATTGATTGATCTGGATCAAGTCCACAACCTGGACATGTGCCCTTGACTGGAATTGAACCTGGGACCATTAAGTCCACAGGTTGATACTCTATCCACTGAGCTAAACCAGCAAGAGCCCTTGCTTTTGATTATATGTATTTGTGTTCATGTTTAATGACCTCACTCACATCTACATTGTAAGCTCTTTGGGAGAAAAGGGATAGTGAATCCATTATTCTCCACAGTATAGTGTACACCAAGCATGTCAAACTCAAAGGCTAACATGGGCCAAATAAACAAAGGTTTAAGTTTATGTGGGCTGCCAAAAAACAAAAGCTTCAATTTTCATAGAAATGTAGGTTTATTTTGATAGAGACATGCTGCATACAAAGGGCTGAAATAAATGAGTAATCGTTAACATAAAATAATAGGACATTTTAATAAAAGTTAATATTTTTTTCTTGAACATTAACTTACCAGACAGTAAATAACTGCACAAATTAATAAGCATAATGCAAATAAAACTATTTTTCTAGTTCTCCAAGAGTGAAATATTTCCTGTTGCACATGCCAAACAAGTCAGTACAAAATGAATTACATGACAATCAGCTGCTAAAATATTCGCTGCTAGTATTAGTGGAAAGAAATGGTGAGCCTGTGCGAAAGGTGCATAAGGTGCGTAAGGGAAATGAATGCAACATGATTATAGTGATCATTCATTAGTGAACGCTGTAGTTAGTTCATTATTAATAATCTATATATATAAAAGCCTAAATGACTGGCTGACTGGCTGACTGGCTGGTAGCTATGTCGTGCACTGACCACCAGGGGGTAGAGCTCAACACAGGAGCTGCCAAATGACAGCAATTTTGCAGAGTGCCCTCTCACACTCCAGAACCCCTAAGGGGATGTCGGACTGCTGGTTTTGGCCCTATCCCCATAAGCCAGGCCTAGGGACCCCACCTGCCAGAGGGACCCTGCTCACTCTGCAGATGCCCTTTGAACCCCAGCACCACCCCAGGTGTGGCTAGCCAGGGAGGGACCATGGAAGATTGGCTCCAGGGCATATCTAGCCCATCTTGCCCAGTCTTGCCCTCCAGCCATCTCCTAATTAATTTATTTTGAATGTGCACAAATCTGTGCACTGGGCCTCTACTTATGTCTAACAGGATATTGTGAAAATTAAGTTATGAAATTTTTATTAAAATGTTTCTTACATTCTGTTATATTGGCTGGGCCGCAGAAATATTTGTTGTGGGCTTCATGCGGCCCATAAGCGGCGAGTTTGACATGCTTGGTGTACACAATAAGCATGCTATTCAGACGGTGTTTGGACCATCAGTCTTCTTAGATGTGAGAAGGAAAGTACTCATGGAAAGCATATATTGTTATGGTATTTAGAATTAAACAGCGTGATTAAGAACACAAGCTTTTGCATCAGCTTGAATGGACTGAATCCTTACTCTGATGCTCAGTAGCTTTGTAACCTTGGATATTTTATATAATCTTCTAGCCTGTTTCCTCATCTGTAACATACTATTACCTACCTCATAGGGCCTTGTGCAAATTAACTGAAATAAGATATGTAAAATGCTTAGGATACATAATTATCATTCATTAACATTCACTCGATATCATTATTATTTTAGCTTATCGTGCTTGATTTTTTTTAATGGCTGATATGCTTGCTTTGCAATATTGGATGGTAGATTAGAAAGTATGTCTGTTCTGACTAGCCTTCCGTGAACATGAACTCATTTAGTACACTGGCCCACTGAACTGAATCCCTTAGGGAAAATCCAGGCCACTGAACCTCAACTGTAAGATAAGGTTTTGTCACTTTCTGATCCTATTAATCCTAGGGATACGCATATTAATCTGTTGAGCACGAGAGCTGAGAGGGTACCAACCACCCAAGGAATTTTCAAGGAATTATCTTTGCTTTATTCTAATTTAAATAATGTGTAGTTCCTATAACATTAGTAAGCTTTGAAAAGTAGGATGTGTACACAAAGGGAATAAAAATCAACTTTTTTTGGCATTTTACAAAATGTTTCTTCTAAAGAACAACACGTTTTTTGTGGGCTTGCACTGATTAAAAAGAAGTTATTAGATATAAATGAGAAGCATGTGCTTCTGGTGGTATTGTACCCAGAGGGTTTTAGTTAAGTAAAGCCTAAATTTTTAGAGTATTTGCAATATACCCAATTGGGCCCTTAATGAACCCTCTTCAGCTTAAAGTGGAGAATTGTTACAAGAGAAAAAATTGTACAAAAACAGTTATGGAGGAGACAAAACGCTATTGAGATCTTTTCCAATATTTACATTTTAATACTGTTTATGTTATAGCTAAGGAAGTGCAGCTTTCCCTCCATCCCTGAAATTAGTTTCTTTGCATAACACATTATTTTGAATGTTAACAATCAACCTTTGAGCTTCTTTAGACAATTAAAGACCAAGATCGAGAATGGAGTCAATGCCTATTTCAGTCCTGGAAATGAAGACACCAGTAGTGTAATAGAAAGAAAGTAAAAGATAAATATGTTTGTTTTTCCATCTGTTAAGACATAACTAAAACATTCTTCTAATTTTTCCTTAATATTTTGTTTCCTGGCAACAAATAACAAAAATTCCCAATCAACCACATCTTTCACAATTCTCGGGTCTTTGAAAAAGCAGTACTAATACTGTTACTTAGATTTCTAGTATAAAAAATAATTTCAGAAAAGCAATATATGTTAAAAAGAGTAACATATAATTACAGGTATATACATAGAGACAACATATAACTCAGTAAAGGAGCATGCCATTAAACCGCAAGAATCTACTCTAATAAAAGTGTAATATTGAAATTAACTGTTTCTCCGGGACACCTAAGCCATGCCCACCAGCCAAAGCCACACCCACCAGCTGATCAGAGCGGCTGTATGCAAATTAACTCAGCCAAGATGGAGGCTGGCAGCGCAGCCATGGATGTGGGTGTGGCGCAGGCGGTGGGGTGGGTGGTGGGTCTCGGGTTGGGTGAGGCAGGTGTGGTAGGCTTGGCCAGCCTGCAAACTGCCATCAGCCCCTCACCCAGGCTGGCCAGGCATGCCAGCAGGTGGACATCCCACGAGGGGTCCCAGACTGTGAGAGGGCACAGGCCGGGCTAAGGGATCCCCCCCGAGTGCACAATTTATTTGTGCACTGGGCCCCTAATGTTATATAACCACTTTGGAAAACAATTGGTCATTATCTGGTAAATTTGCTCTAACCCAGCAATTTCATTTCTTGATATCCAGGAGTTCTTTTACATGTACCAGAAGACAAGTATAATGTTCTGAGCAGCACTGTTCTAATCTCTTTCTTTCATACATATGCCTGAAGATTTCTCAAGTGTTCATCAGTATAAACACTTGAGAAATGGATAAATCCAATACAGTGTGAATATTAATTAATTACAGCTACCTGCAAAAAACACGTATAAATCTTGGGTACATAGTGAGCAAAAATTCAAATAGCAGACTATAATGCACACATTTTCATAATATATAAAATTCAAAAGTGTATAAAATTAATTAGCATTTTGTTTAGGCATGCAAACATATGTGGCAAAATTCTAAAAAAGAGCAAGAAAATGATTAACACAAAATTCAAAGTTGGGAATGGTAGGACTTGAGTTCCACAGGGGATATCAGAGTAATATTTTTTTCTCTTTCAGTTGGTGGTAGGTACACAATTGTTATGATTCTTTATATACTCCATGCATTTAATAAATGTTCTTTTGAAACTGCTCTCTATTTGGTAAAATAAATAAATAAAAAGCAAATATTGCTACCCAATCATTGCCATTATTGTATCTAAGCAAAATATTTAAAGTAGTATAATCATTTAGTCCTTTAAAATGCATCTACTTGTGTTCAGTTTGGTATGGTCTGTGGTGCTACAAATTCCATAAAACAAATTGACAGGCTGCCCCAGGTCTTTTATGTTTGATAATCTTTCAAAATGAAAAGTTATTTTGAAAACTCTGAGATATTGTAAAATATATTATACATGAATATTCTTATTTTGGTCTATCTTTCCATTGAATAGTTTTATATTATGCACTGCTAGAATGGATCCTTAAATACAATTGAAACACTGCAATTCCATATATCTAATATACGTGTATGTGCTCCAATAACATTAAATTTTAAAACTCACAATTCCATTTTTTATATAAATGCACTTTATTTATCTTCCCAATTCACATTTTTGCTTCTGTCAAGAGATTGATTTAGTTACAAATCATTGGTCCAATAGTCTTTACAAACATTTCACTTTCAACTATAGTTATACTAGGGGCCCGGTGCACAAAAATTTGTGCACTCGGGGGGTGGGGGTCCCTCAGCCCCGCCTGTGCCCTCTTGCAGTCTGGAACATCTCGGGGGAGATGTCCACCTGCTGGCATGCCTGGCCAGCCTGGGTGAGGGGCTGAGGGCCATTTTCAGGCTGCCCACAGCCCCTTCAGGGTTTGTGCACTGGGGGGTGGGAGGACTGGTGAGTGCAGGCCTGGATGTTTCCCATTGGAGAGCCCACGATCACACACACCTGGTGGGCCCCCACCGCTGAGGGGACACACCTGGCACAGAGCTGGGTAGTGAGCCAGGGGCGGACACTGGTGCAGGATCCCTCGGTGGGGCCCTGTTGCTGAGTAAACACACCCGGGGTGGAGCCGGGCAGCGGACTGGCTTTGGATTCTCCGCACTGTGCAGCAGACGCTCCCGCACGCTCCCAAGGAGGCCCCCAGAGCAGAGCCACACAGCAAACCCAGGACAGGTGTTCCTGGACGCCCCTTGGAGGCCCCTGGGGGGCAGAGCCAGGCAGCGGACCCAGGACAGCTGCTCTTGGATGCCCTGAGGACACCCCAGGCCGGACCCCCCCCCCCACTGAGCTGACACACCTGGCACAGCTATGCCGGCCGGCCATGGAGGCTCCCAGTGCAGAGCCGCCCTGCCAGCCTCCATCTTGGCTGGGTTAATTTGCATACAGCCACTCTGATTG
>PVJC01034409.1:0-18846 GCA_004026665.1 Murina feae | reverse complement strand
CTCTCCAGACCCCTTCCGGGGATCAGGGAGCAGGAAAAGGCTGGCCTGACCACGAGGCGGGGTTTTCCCTGCTTTCTGGTGGCTGGAGGAAGATGGGCAGTAGGCAAGCTTGGGAGGCAGGCAGCACCCAGCCCTGGTCACAGCTCAAAAAAGAGAACAACATGCAGGGGAGGGCAAGAGTCTGAGAGATCAACATAGAGGCGGTGCCTGCTCCAAGCCTCCACGGTGTGCCTAGGGGCAGGCCCCCAGCAGGTAGACACACACAGGAGGACTGCTCCGAGCCTCTGATGCTGCTGGGGGCAGGTCCCCAGTGGCGACACACACACACACACACACACACAAGGCGCCTGGCAGACTGGGGCCATCATAGGACATCCACTGAGGGGTCCCAGACTGTGAGAGGGCACAGGCCAGGCTGAGGGACTCCCTGCACCCCGAGTGCACAAATTTTTGTGCACCGGGCCCCTAGTATATACTAATAAATAAATACATAATAGAAACTTTAAATATATAAAATAATACTTTTTGTTATTGATTTCAGAGAGGAAGAGGGAGAGAGAGAGAAACATCAATGATGAGAGAGAATCATTGATCGGCTGCCTCCTGTACACCCCCCCCCCACTGGGGATCAAGCACACAACCAGGCATGTGCCCTGACTGGTAATGGAACCAACCGGTGACCTCTTGGTTCCTGGCCGTTTCCTCTCCTGATTCCCTGGGAACCACCCGAGACATGGCGCTCACCCCAAGGTGGGAGGAGACGGGAGGGGCGGGTGCAGCCAGGGGCCAGGGGGAGTGGGTCCCCACAGATGTGCCCATTCACACCCGGGCCTCCCTCACCCTGAGGCGGGCAGGGAGGTCAGAGATAATGTGGGCACAGCGGGCGACCTGCTGGAGAGAGCGGGGAGAGATGAAAGCTGCCTGCGAGACTTCTGGCTTCACACCAGGCTGAGGCCAGGGCAGCGGGTGGAGGACTCACTCCGGGAGCGGAGGGGGATGTGCTTCCGAGGTGAAGTGTTAGCACACTGTCCTGTGGGGGGTGATGGGAACGCGTGGCACTGTGCTCAGGCGTTTCCTGCTACGCACCCTCTCACCCACCATCCGCTAGACACTGGATCCACGGTGGCTAATGAGCTCTACTTGGAAGAAAACACAGCGTCACACACACACACTCATCCATCACTGAGCCCAGACGTCTGTGAGGCTCGGCCCTACCCACTTGCTGTTTGTCAGACTTAAAGCAAACAGCTCCTCAAGTGAACTTACGGCCTGAAATATGGGGCAACCGCACACATGCTCAGTGGTGACAAATAAAATCGAACCCCACGAATCCAGCAGAGAGGAATGCAGGGTGAGGTACTGGGCCGCCTGTGCTCCACGTGGGATGCGGCTCCTGAGGAGCTGTGTGACTATGGACCAATTTATCACCCTCTCTGAGCCTTGCTTTTCTCATCTGAAAATGGGCTGATACCACCTCCCGCCTCGGGATGCTATGAGGACTCGGAGACGACAGATGTAAAAACCTGAGCTCAAGGCTTGGCACGGGGCCTGCACCGGGTGGGTAAGAACCGAACAAGCGGCCACATTTCCAGTGTTGCCACGATCGGCAGAGGCAGCAGACGCCGGCGGCGGTGTCTGTATTGTCACTCCTTCCCCCGTACGTGCTCTCAGTCCAGTGCTTATCACACTCGTCCAGGAGGCTCTGGCTCAGCTCTTTCAAGGTGTCTATCTCCGTCCTCAGCTGACATTTCTCCTCCTGTCAGGACAGTCCCTCTGCCAGCCCCCAGCAGACCGCTTCCTACACCCTGACCTCCTCGCTCACTTCAACTAGCCATGCCCCATCCGCTGCTGTCTAGCGCTGGCACTGGGCCCTGGGCGCAGACCCAGCCTGGTTTTATTGCTCCCACCTGGGGGACTTTGGGCCAGGCTCTCAGTTTCTTCCTCTGTGAAATGGGCGTGTGATGGACAGCACCCCCTCAGAGGGTGGTCGCGGCCAGAGCCTTGCAATATATCAATGTATCATTATGTTGAATACCTTAAACGTATACAATGTTATATGCCAACTATATCTCAATAAACCTGGGTAGGGAGAGGGGGAGAAAGAAAATTTCCAGAAGTACAGGAAGCTCCCAAACCCTAAGCCCGAGAAACATGGAGAAAAGGATACGAAGGCACATGTAGTCAGCATGCTCAAAGTCACTGAAGAGAAAGCTGTAAGAGCAGCTAAAGGAAAAAAGGCATATTGTGTTCGGAGAAATAAAATAAGGATGATAGCAGATTTCTCGCGGGCAACAATGCAAGCAGGAAGACGGTGGAGTAATATATTCAGAGTACTGAAAACCAAACTGTCAACCTAGAATTCGATGCCCAGTAAAAAAAAAAAAAGAAAAGAAACAAAGAGAGAGAGACCAGAAACAGACAAATAAATAAAACAAACCTTTAAAAAATGAAAGCCAGAAATGATTTCCCCCCCCAAGATATTTAAAAGCTAAAAGAATCCATCACCCACACTTCTGCATTACTAGAAATGTTAACGTCTGTTAGGCAGGAAAAACATACTACCATGTGGATATATGAATCTATACAATGCAGTAAAGAACATTGGAAATAATAGCCATGGGGAAAACATATAAGATTTATTCTTACTATTTAATCTCTTTAAAAGATAATCGACTTTTAATACGTGTAATAATGTAGTATAAGGTTGATAACATATGTAGAAGTGAAACTTGTAACAATAATAGCACAAAAGCTGGGAGATAAATAGATATATCTATAATAATAAAAGCATAATAGGCTAATTAGACCGGACAGAGCCAGGGCTGCAGCCGTGGGATGGAGGCAGCCACTGCAGCTGCGAAGGCCTACTCTTGCACAAATTTCGTGCATCGGGCCTCTAGTCTTATATAATAAAAGCCTAGTATGCAAATCGTCCCTCGGACGGTTGTTCGACCGGGAGACTGGGAGTTTGACTGCTCGCTATGATGTGTGCTGACCACCAGGGCATGGCACGGATCATGGCGGGCGTTGGCAACGCGGTGCTGGCAGCGGGCAGCAGTGGAGGCGCTGGCAGCCCTGATGGGCCCTGACGAGAGCAGGATCACGGTGGGATGGTGGCGCAAGTGAGCTTGCAGTGTCAGGTCAAGGTAGGGTGCCAGGTGGGGTTGTGGGGCTGTGATGCTGGGGGTGCAAGCAGGCCACCCCAAGGGACCCCACCTGTGCACAAATCCATGCACCGGGCCTCTTGTACTATTATAAGGTCGTTGCAGTATATGAGAAGAAAAACTTCATATATCATTTGTGATAGGTTATAATAAAGACATAAACTAAATCCTAAACCATCCACTAAAATAACAAAACCAAGAGTTATAGCTAATAAGTCAACAGAGGATACAGCATGAAATGAAAATTTCTCAACCCCGAAGAAGGCAGAGAAAGAGAAAAAAGAAAACAAAGAACAAATGGGACCAATAAAGCAAACAAACAATGAGACAGTAGATTTAAACCCAATTACAGAAGCACATCACATTAAACGTAAACGGTTTAAATATTCCAGTCAGGAGGTAGAGATGGTCAGACTAGATTTAAAAAATAAGCTCAAATGGCACAGAGATCTGGGTTTGAATTTTAGTTGTCTGCCCTGGGCAAATGCTTCTGCCTCTCTAAGCCTCAGTTTCCTAATCTGTAAAGCAGGTCTCAAAATTATCTGATCCATGGAGCTCTCAAGGATTTAGTGAGATGCTGTGTATTGTTTAACAGAGGGCCTGCCTGGTGCCCCTCAGTATTTGACACATGGCAGCAATGATAAGAAGGTACAGGGATAGCTTGAGGGGATAGAACGGAGTGAGATTGAACAGAAGTGGGTTTCCATCATCTCAGAGTAGGAGGAGGTGGGGTTCAGACCCCTCCACCCCTCCAAAGCAGGGCTGAGCACACAGTGGGCGCTCTAAAACAGCGGTCGCCAACCTTTCAGACCTCACGGACCACCAGCGGCCCTCGGACCACCGGTTGGCGACCGCTGCTCTAAAATGCACTCAGGTTTTTAATTGGAGACAGGCAATCCGCCTCCTGACTCCCCAGCGTTCTCAGCTCCGTGGGATACGATTACTGCGATTATTGCGATTACTCCTGAAACACCATCTGAGAGTCTGGTCCTCAAAGAGCACTGCAGAGCTTTACTTTTTCCTTAACTGCTCACCACAGCCCTGCAAACACGTAGCCCCTATCCTCCCCCGGGGCCGGACTAATTAGAATGATAAAATATTTAAATATCTTCAACGTGGGAACTGGAAGCGCGAGAGGCCCTTCCATTAGAAACGTTTGAGAGGACAGACACTGGTATTGCAGGGATGACGCTTGCTCTCGGATAAAGGAGCATCCCTGGGGAGACAGTCTGAGCAGCAGATTGCTACACTCCCTAGGGTTCTGTTTTGTGGGCAGTGCGGGTCCCTCTGGGAGGAGACACCCCCTGCTTTCTTGCAGAAATCTTGGAATGACCCCACAGCCCCCCACCCCCCTGCGTGCAGGCAGGACCGGTCCAAGAGATAGTACAATCCCTTCTTCAGCACCAGCAGATGTCTTCTGTGTTTATCTTCCCTCCGTGGAAATGATTAAAATGCAAATTAGCTGTGAGCCTCCCAAGAGCCAGAGGGAGAGAGAGATGGAGAAACGGGGGCAGTGGGGGGAGGGAGGGGAGGTATCCGCTATGCTGAGACCACACAGGTTGTCTTTCAGAAAGACCCACCCAGTGTCCACAGAACGCCCCGGGCTGACCGCTGACCACTGACCATGTCCTCCCACCAGCAGGGCCAGGGTTCTAAGACGGGGGCCGAGAGGAAGGGTGGGGAGAGGTGGGGAGGGGGGCTGCTCTGCAAACCCAGGAAGCCTCCTCAGATGTCTCCTGCAGGTCGTGCTCCCACACTCCTGCCCGCCTCCTCCCTCCCATTGCTTCTTCCTCCACAGCGCAGGGAGCCGCCTCACCAGGGGCAGCACGGACTGACGACATGGAACTGCCATCGTGGAGGTCCACATGGTCAGCTAGCAGCAGCTTCCCACGTTCGGCCTAACAAAGGCGTGGCCCCCTCCCTCGCGGTCATTTACTTCTCTCCAGACCTGGCTGTTCACAACAGCTTCTGTCCAGCTCCGTCCACCGCTGTCCAATCTCTAGAGTGACACCTCAGCCCCAGCCCACACGCCTGGGTGTTGGGGCCACGGAGCAGCCAGTCCCCAAAGCTTCCTTCCATTCCTCCTGGACCCCACGCAGCTTCCACATCAAGGGTGAGACCTGATCTGCCCCTTCCCTCATCTCCCAAGCCTCAGCACTCCCATGTCCAAAAGAAAGCCAAGTTAGTGACACTCGGGGACCCCCAAGGCCGGGTGCTAAGGAGTCTGGCAGCGTCCATCCGGCAGCTTTAGGGAGGGGCAGGGGCACAGGAGTGCAGAGATCCTGAGGTCGCCTCTGCGACACTCGCAGGATGAAACCGAGTGGTGAGCACGGTGTCCCCCTCCCCCTTCCCGTACCCCCAGTTCGGGTCCCGCAAAATACAGATTATCGCTGTAAGCCGCTAAGTCACCCAACTGATAAACTAACTGAAACAGCTCATATCACAGCTGGCTGGTTTGTTCGAAGAAATTAATTAGTTGCCAGGATGTGAACATCCAGACTGCGCGCACAAATCCAACTCCGTTTTCTGGAAACCCCGTAAGCCGCAGCCAGGCGTGCCTGCAGGTGGAGCGGAGCTGGGCTCGGGGCTGCGCGGCCCCGCACCAGGCCCTGCTCTGGAGTCCCACAGCCCCTCACCCCTTGCTCCAGCCCATGGAGTCACCTGCCTGTCCCCCCCCACCCCCCCGATTTCATCTCTGCCCCTTCCCCACCCTTGGCCCAACCACATGGGTACCTCCAACCCCCACTCCCAACAGGAGACACTATTCCGAGCCCAGGCCCACTCCGAGCCTCTACCCATGCGTTTCCTCCGTGTGGGACGCCTCTGTTTGTGTATTTAATGGCTGTGCCTCCTCTGGGCTCCCGGGACACCTGGGCTGATCTCCACCTTGTCATGGGTCGGGCGCACAGCAGGGCCTGTGACCCCCTGGTCCCCAGCACTCCGAGCAGGGAGGGCCTGGCTCACGGGAAACGTTTTCTGAATTTTGCCCCCATTTCACAGGTGATGAAACGGAGGCTTAGACAGGTGATCTGTCTACTGCTTCTCTAAGACCAGTGGCCAGACCCTGCTATGGGTTGAACTGTGTCTCCCAGAAAGACCTGCGACATCCTAACTCCTGGTACCCGGGAACATGACCTTTGAAAATGGGATCTCTCAGACATCGCCCGGCTGAGATGAGTCAGAGGTGACTCTAATCCAGCGGGGCTGTTCTCCTGATAAGAAAAGAGACACAGAGATGCAGAGGTTGGGGGGATGTGTCTATGAGCAGGAAGGCCGAGGGCTGCGGGAGCTAGGAGCAGGCCTGGAGTGCGCGCCCTGCAGCCGAGAGACCTCAGCCTTGGGAGAGATTTGACGCCTGTTGTTTAAGCCACTCAGCTGTGTCCTGCTGTCAGCAGACCTCCTTAACGACTTGTTTAAAATGCACACAAGCCCAAGGCTGTGTGTACCTAGCAGGATCCGTAAGTCCTGAAGCTGACCCCTGGGAACCCCTGGTTCTCGCGCTGCTCCCCCCGCCCCCAGCACCTGGACTGCTCCTGGAGGTGGTAGGTGACACGAAAGGATGGCCCAGTGGTTAGCAGTGGGGCTCCCCTCCTGGCCCCTCTGCCTCGTGGCCGAGCCCCCTTAACTCTCCATCTCCTCCTTTCTGTGCCGGGGGGGGGGGACAGGAACGGTACCCACACAGGTTTCCCACCTGCGGCAGGTGAGGAGGGAGGAGGGAGGGAGGACCTTCATTCTGGAGCGAGCTCCCGGGTTCCGTCATCCTGGCCCTCACTATCTGAAGTAGCTCAACCGACGCTGGAGTGGCTTCCAGGGGCCACAGGACTTCCATGACCTAAAGGAACCAAAGGGCCACGGATCTGCCCCACCCCGCGAGGGGAGGGTTTAAGCTCCGGTCTCTACCTACACCGAGTCCTGGCATCACCGGGGGAGCGGGAAGGATTACCGATGCTCACTCCCAGGCCCGGCTCCGAGGGAGTGTCTGGGGTGGGCCACACAGGAAAATGTGAGCGGTACTCCAGGCCCCTGGGTCTGTCCCCCGAGCTGGCCCAGCACACAGTAGGCTCCTTATGTGTCCATCCCCTTCCTGCAGCATGGAGGTCGCCTTCCTTGCGTGATGGTGGACTCCCTCAGAGCAAGCTTTCCCAGAGTCCCAGGAGGGAGCTGCCCCCAGGGTCCCCGTCACTCCCACGGCCTTCTCCTGGTCATGGAAGCCACCAAGGCCAGCCTGCATTTAGGGGGAAAGGATGAGATCGTCGCCCCTCCCCGATGTGGGGGAAGCATGCACTTCCAGGGGGAGGGAAGGAATGAAGGGGTCCGCCTGTGGAGAGGCGCTACCCACCAATGGGATTTGGGGCTCAGTCCTCAGAGTCGGTGGTTCTCCAGCCCCCTGGGGTCTGGCTAGCCTGCCCCCTGACCGCCGCTGGCCACAGAGAAACAGACACTCCTGTTCACTGCCCAACCCTCCCGAGTCTCTAGGGACCCGGGGCCGTGTGGGGTGGGTGGGTGTGTCCAGCCTGGAGGAGGTGCCATCCTTTTGTGTCACCTCCAGGGCTCAGGGTCAGTGGGGTCCGTGACCCCAGGCGTCACAGCCCCAAGCCTGACGCAGCTGGACCTCACACCGAGAGCCCGCAGCACGGAGGGCGCACGGCCTATGAGGATTTGCCGGATAACGGGTGCGCGCCCTGTGCATCCAAGAGGGGTGTCTCTGTAATGCCTGGCGTTTGCGAGGGAAATCTTTCTGAAATAGCTAATATCCCCTGGGACTTTCAAAAAACACACACACATAATTTTTACTAATTTCAGAGAGGAAGGGAGATGGAAAGAGAGAGAAACATCAATGATGAGAGAGAATCATTGATTGGCTGCCTCCTGCGCGCCCCCCCACTGGGGATCAAGCCCGCAACCCGGGCCTGTGCTCTCCTGGTTCATAGGTTGATGCTTCACCACCGAGCCACACCAGCCGGGCCCCGGGGCCCTTTATGGGTACAGACAGGACTCACACTCACAGCACTCTGAAGGGAAGAGGCTGGGGTTGGGGTTCAGTCAGTCAGTCAGTCAGTCAGTCAAACTGGTGTGCGTTCCTGCCTCCGCCCAGCCCTCCGCGTGGTCCTCCATGGCAGCGGTCACCAACCTTTCGGACCTCACAGACCACCAGCGGTCCTTGGACCACCGGTTGGCGACCGCTGCTCTATGGGGCTAAGGTTTTCCCCAACCGCTGCCTCAGCCTCCACCAGTCCCTGCTCCGCGACCTGCAGTGGCTCCCACTGCCCACTGATTCCAGAGGACGTCTCACCCCACCTGTCAGCGCCTCGGTGACCCGGCGCTGGCCCCCCACTTCCAGCTCCCTGCGCCCCTCTCCTGAGTACATGCTGGGCCTCCCTCCTGCCGGCCTCTGCCTAGAACACCCTCTTTCCCGGGCCCACGGGGGACCTTACCTGCTCTCTTCCATCAGAGCCTGCACCCTACAGTCCCAATGAGGCAGGTGTGTGGGAGGGGAGCCTTCGGCACCTCCAGGTCGGTGTCTTTTCCTGAGAATGGCTTCTCATGCCGTGCCTCTTGTTTGGCCCTCATCCAAGCATCTACCAGATGCCTGTGGAGGCTCTACACCTTGGCGACCCCTGCTGGGGATGGCCTGGCTCATCATTTCTGCACTACCTGGAAGTACCCAGAATGCAACTCGGCCCCCAGCATCCCCGTCCCAGGGCCTGACATAGAGCTTGGTCCAAGGCAGGTACTCAACGTCTGCTGAGCACGTGGATGGAAGTGCGACCACTTCTCCACCAAACGGATCGCTGCTGACGTGTGGGGACAAGGCCCCGGTCACCCGCACCTGGTGGTCACTGCACACCCAGAGCACGTTGGCCAAGCGCTGCTAATGCTACAGACAGAGGAGTGAGAGTTCCTGCCCGTGGACAGGGCAGGACCAGAACGCCACCCCGTAGACCACAAGGCACTGTGGTCAGACCACGTCCGGGTGGAGGCAGAGCACGGGGGTGGGGGGTGGGGGGACGAGATGTCTTCTGATTAGGTATGTCCGCCCTGTGCCTGACACTATCCTCAGGGAGAAGCAACTCGGCGGAAACCTGGGTGAGCACCAGCCTAGCTCCCAGGCCCGGGTTGGAAACCCCGCTCTTCCCTTCGCTGTGGAAAACCATCGGGTCATGCTGCGGCCTGATCTCCCGGCCTGTGAAATGGGCCACAGGCTGGTAAGGGTTCACTGCGAGGAAGCGCGCACGGGCCTGCGTCTGTCACTCAGCTCCTGCTCAGTAAACCCCAGGGTCTCCCCCGGCGGTGGGCACTGCTCCCTGCCCCACCCGCAGGGCTGAGCACAGAATAAATGCGCCACATGAAACTGGGAATGTAAGCAACAAGGAACCAACGTCTGCAGGCTCAGCCTATGGGCGCTAACCAGCCCTCTGTTTATTTTGTCCTGTTACCATAGCAACTCATGATGCTCCAGCCAGCCCCAGGGTTTGCAGAGATCCATTTATTTTTTTTTTAATCAGAGAAATGCCAGCTGTTCAGGGGGGCCCACAGGGGGAGCTCCTGGCCCCTCTAGAAATAAATCCACGGATGCCACCTGTCACCAGGTAGCCGAAGCCACCGCTGGGTAAGATGGTGTCCACCCGACAGTATTTTAAATGTGGGCTTAGAAACAGGAGACAGGAAAATCTGTGGGAAAAGGCCAGCGTGGCTCATGGAGCCATGAGCATCACGGAAAACTTGTCCAGAGGCTGCCGGGAACTGGCGTTGGGTTCTCTGGAGCCAATTTGGGGGCTCTGCCTCCTTTCATGCCTGCATCTGGGGGGGACTCTGTCCCTTCAGCCTGGATTTTACTGTTACTTTAAGAAATACATCCCATTATGGATTTCAGAGGGGAAGGGAGAGGGAGAGGGAGAGAGAAACATCAGTGATGAGAGAGAACCGCCTGCCTCCTGCAGGCCCCACACTGGGGATCGAGCCCACAACTCAGACCTGTGCCCTGACCGGGAATCAAACCATGACCTCCAGGTCCGTAGGTAGAGGCTCAACCACTGAGCCAGGCCGGCGCGGGCGGGGCTTTACGTTCCTTTGTAAACCGGCTTCCACCACAGGGAAGTTTGGAGGGAAAGAAAAGTGTCCCCTCCAACTTCACCCCTGCAAAAGGAAACAGCAGCAAACTTCACCCCTGCCACACGCCCAGGGCACACAGGGAGCCTCGGTGGCCTTCCTGCCTCTGAGCTCCCAGCCGAACCAACCTTATGGACCGACAGTGCAGGGTCTGAACTTGGAACATCCGGACCTATTTTCCCAGGCCAGGCGAGGCGCCTCCCTGGAGCCAGACTGGCCCTGGGCTCCGAAAGGTCACTCAGCTAGAGAAGTGTGTGTGTGTGGTGTGTGTGTGTGTGTGTGGGGGAGGTAGGGGGGTGATGGGGGAGTTGTTCTGGGGTGGAGCCTGAAGGCACAGACAAAAGATGCCCGACCTCAGGGCTGGGGGGCGGGGTGCTCTCTGGGAGCAGAGATCCACCGATGGGAAGTCCCCTGCGTTCCCTGCCCCGCAACCTGTTCTGCATCAGGGGAGAGTTAGGGTCGCGTGGGCTCTGATGGCTACAGGCTCGGCACAAAACCAACAGACAAAACCATGGCTGCGCGCGGCGCCTGGCGGGTCACCAAGCGGTTTCCCGGCTGCGCTTAAAGCGGAGAAGAGGAGGTGGGGGCGGTGGCCACAGGCAGATTGGGGAAGGGCGAGGTTGCTCGCCCCAGAGGCACACATCTGGGCTGCTTGGCCCCGAGGGGTTCCAGGGTCACCCCCACCCCACCCCTGCCCCCGAGGAACAGCAGGTGGTGGTGGTGGTGGTGGTCGGACAGGGAGGGGGCCGCGCGCACTGCCCAGGCCCTTCGCAGCCCGGGAACAGGGAGCCCAGTGAGGTCTGGGCGCACGGCCCGCCCACCCCCGGGGCCCGAGCTCGCCATCCGGGGCGCGCGCACCAGGTGGGGATGCCCGGCGCTGGACAAAGGACCGGGACGCGGATCCCCGGCTGGCGCCACCGCCCGGCCCGGCCCCTCCCGGCGCGCTGGGCACCAGGAGGAGGGCGAGGCCACAGGCCGGGGAAGGCGTTACCTGCGCGGCCATGAAGGAGAGGTCCATGGTGTCGGCTGCCCCCGAGTCTCCGCTGCTGCTGCTGCTGCGGTCCGGCCGGCGCTCGGCTAGCGGGGAGCGGCCGAGCAGCGCACAGACGTCCGGGGTCCGCGGCTCCGGGGGGCGGCGGCGCGTCCCCTGCCCGATCGCGCCCGGGGCTGGCTCGGCGCTCGGGCTCCAGACGGCAACAGCGCGGAGGGCGCGGGGATGCGGGCGGGGCGGGCGGGGCGGGGGGCGGACCGGGCGCCCTGCACGTGACCACGTCCAGACCCACCCCGAGGGCGGGGCGGCGGAACCCCGAGCGTTCGCAATCTTTTCCCCGAGGCGGCCCGGAGGAGAAACTGAGGCCTGAGGTTACCGGCCTTGAACCCAAGTCCAGGGCTTTTAGTGCCCCCTCCCACCTCCCCGCCCCTGGCCGTTGCGCCCAGCCTGTCAGGGTGGCGAGCAGGGCTTTCCTGGGCCTGGCATGCGCGTCCCAGACTGGACCACCAGGGTCGGGGTGACCCAGCTTGGGCTGCCAACTCCGCCACAGGCTCCAGTGCGCCGGGCCCTGCAACGGGGCAGAAGGCCGTTGGAACCCCAGCCCCGCTCGTCCGTGCGCTCCGGCCAACACAGTCTTACTGAGCCTGGCCCTCCTCGTGCGCAGGATGAAGACGACGGAACCCGAGAATCAAAGGATAAAATGTACTGACGTGTAGGGTCTTCAGGAAACGTGAGCTCTGCCGGGCAGCGTGGCTGGGTGCTTGAGCTTCGCCCTAAGAACCAGGAGGTCACTGTTCCATTCCCAGTCGGGGCTCGTGCCTGGGTTGTGGGCTCCATCCCTAGTAGGGGGCGTGCAGGAGGCGGCCGAATGGAAGTATTTTTACTGGTTAAACCACTCTATTGGTATGTACTTTTCATGCATGTACCCATTTTACAGATGCAGGTTAAACATTCCGGCACACGCCTGTGGAGAGCGGCTGCAGCGTTTGGACAGGTTCGAGTCTACGACTAATGGGAGGGCAGGATCCTCTCCTGGCAAAGCCACGTGCAAGTCCCAGCACAATGACAGCCGAAGGCTATAGCTGTGAGCTTGACCTTATGGTCCGAACCTGTGGCCCCACGTGATATGGGCTGAGTGATGTGGCTGCGGGAGCTGCAGCCAGTAAAACAAAGCTTGACCAGGTGCATGTAACTGAGTGGATTCGAGACCAGAGAGAACGTTGCAGCCACACCCTTACTTTGCCTCCTGGAATCTGGCTATAACACACTCGGCTTACGGGCCGTGGTGCTATCTCTCCATCAGAGAGGGCACCCTGTGTCCTACCCAGACCCTGCTTTCATTCTCTTGTCTGTCTTTTCTTAATCCTTCACCGCCCCCTCTCAGACTCACCGTTCCTGGCTGTTCTGGCGCGGCACATGTGGTGCCCAACGTGGGGCCGAGTACAGGTTCATCCATGGCCGTGCCAGCCGGGCACTCACATCCATGTAACCAGAACTACAATCAAGTGAGGGGACCTTCCGCTCACCCCCCACCAGCTCCCTCTGTCCCTCTGCGGTCCCCCCTACCCCCGCCCCCAGGACCAGGTTTCTGTTCTCCAGGTGATCCAAACACTGAGCAGGCAGGTGCCTCTCCCTACAGATCAGCTTACCTTTCGGGGTTACTCTGTAGACGGAATCACAGGAACGGTCTGGCTTCTTGCGCTCAGCCTCACGGTGTTGGGACGCACCCATGTGGCCGCAGATATCGCTAGCTCCCCCTTACTCCCCAACAGCGCGCTGATGTGCGGATGGTCCGCAGGTGTGTTACCCGTTCTCCTGCCCGCGGACGTTTGGGTTGTGTCCAAGTGTGTGGCTGTTGTGGATACAGCGTCGGGGAACATCTGTGCACACGTCTTCGCATAGGCAGGTGGTGTTCATTGTCTTGGATAGTAACGTAGGAGTGGGATCTGGGATCGCTGGGTTTTCCATTGATACAAAATTGCCAAACTGGGTTTTCCCCATTGATACGAAATTGCTACACTGTTTACCAAGCGTTTGGACTCTCTTCATTCCCACCAACAGTGTATGAGAACCCCGTTCCTCCTTCTCACCGGCACTGAGTGTGCTCCGTTGTTTTTGGCGGGTGTGAATCGGTGCTCAGTTACAGCCCACACCTGCCTTTCCCTGATTTGTGTGTGTGGGGGGGGTTCAGGGGAGGGGGTGTGGAGCGTGTCTCCCATGTGCTCATTACCGGCCATTCCTATGCTTTCTGTGGTGAGAGCCCGTCCCAATCTTTCACCCATTTTTACAAATTGGATCGCTCGTCACTTAATGATTGAGATGTAAGCGTCGTGCGCTTTGGCTGCAACGTCTCTGCCAGATGTTCGCACTGCAAATGTTTTCTCGCGGCCGGTGGCTTTTTCCATAGTCCTGATGGTGTTTTCCACAGGAAAGCTCTTACCTTTGATAAAATCCAATGGTTCTTTCCCCCCGCCCCACCCTGTTCTTTTATGAGTGAGTTTTGTGACCTAAGAAAGCTTCGCCTACCTCAGTGTCAGGGAGATTTTCTCCCTCCCCCTCTCCCCCAGAAGTTCTATAGTCCTAGTGTTTATGTTTACGTCTGTGACCTATTTTTGGTTTTATATATGATGTGAGGTTCTTTATTATTATTATTATTATTTTTGTCTTTCCCAAAAGGATGTGCTATTGTGCCAGCACCATTTACTGTAATGACTTCTCCTTTCTCCATGAAATTAGCCAGGACTAAGACTAGATTTAAGGAGACACAACATTTAAGGTGGCACGCATCCTCAGGTGCCAACCCTGCACTTGTGCAACCCTGAGCTTGCCTGCTTCCTTCACAAAGATGCCCAGGCACCTTGCTGGCCCCACCCACTGACAGGTAGGCACCAGCAGATCTTACATTAAACACACCACTCTCTTCTCTGTTATGGTGCTGGGTGCTCATCCAGGCGGGTCATGATCCAGTGAAGGACAGGCAGGGGGGCATCTTTGCACGGTACACTGGAGGATACGGTTCCAGGGACAGACTCCAGCCTGCTGGGAGGCCAAGTCCTCGATACATAATTCATGTGCGCAAAGAACTATGGGTCCTGTGAGGAGGACATTCCATTCCTTTAAAGGTTCTCGCCTGAAGGTCACAGCAGGGGGCCTGGCCTTGTCCTTTGAGCCTCATGTGGGAGGCAGATGGGGAAGGCAGGGGGCCACAGAGACCCAGCGGGGGGCGGCGGGGGGGAGGCCCTAGAAAGGGCTTAAGAAGTCATGAGGTCCTCCCGAGGGACTGGATAAATTATTCAGAGCCCATCGCTGGGGTGGAGACAGCCAGGACCCCTCCTCTTTTTATCGGGCAGACAAAACTGAGGGACAGCAAAAGGCACCGGAAATCCTGCTGTCCTTGGAGGCCTGGCCCTGACACCCCCTTCCCTGTCTCTCTCTTGGTAAGACACATGTTTCCCCATCTATCCAGCACATAGCCTCCTCAGGGTTTTTCAAAAAGCGACCCCTTGGTCAGCATCCATTCACCAGGGACCCTGTGAAGGCAGGTAGAGCTCCCCTGAGTCAGGTTTTCTGGACGCGGACTGTGCACGCAGGATGGTACACATCTCAGGTAATTCCAAAGCAGCCCCTCTCCTCCAGCCAACACTAACCCCCCTTCTCCAAGCTCCCGGGACTCTGTGGTGAGATTCTGACCCCATTCCATTGCACTTCAGAGGTCTTTACTGAGCACCAGGGCAACACCACACACAGACCCCATGACCACAGAGTCCACATGTCTGCCCTGCCCATGAGGAGCCTATACTTTCGTCAAATCAATGCAAACACAAATCATTATAAATTGAGGGAGAATCCATCCTTCCTTCCTTCCTTCCTTCCTTCCTTCCTTCCTTCCTTCCAGCAGGCATTCCATCCATCCATTTGCAATGTGTTTCCAGAGCACCTGCTGGGTTCTGAGCACTGTGCCTGGAAGGGGTGGAGAACTGTGCGAAACTTTAACAGCGATGAGCCCTAATGTATGGCCCACGGCTCCCTGCTTAGGGAGGCTGAAGAATAGCAGATGCATGTTGCTCTGCCACCTGCTAGCTGGGTGGCATCAGGCAAGTTACTTAACCTTTCTGAGCCAGAGTTTTTCATCTCTGCAAGTGGGGGTTGAATGAGATGATGAAAAGCATGCCTCACTCTGCCCCTGGGAATACAGCCAGTGGAAGGGGAGAAGGTGGGGAAGTCCCACTCCGTGGGAGAAGGAAGGTGCTAGTTTTACACGGCAATTGCTATTGGCTGTACTTATTCTAGTCTCTCTGATGGGGGGCATATAATCTGATAGAGTTAATCTGGAAATCATCATATTATTTTAAATCTTAGAACACATACACTTATGTGAATAGGGGGTTAAGTTTCTTATACGTGAACAGGCCCAGTGCACAAATTTGTGCATGGATGGGGGGGTCCCTTGCCTGGCTGGAGATTGGGGTCGAGAAGGGTGGGGTAGGGACTGCAGGAGATTGGCTGGGCAGGGGGAGGGACTGAGGGAGGTTGGCTGGCTGGAGGGAAGGACTGTGGGAGGTGGGCTGGCTGCTGGAGGTTGGCTGTGGGAGTGCACTGACCACCAGGGGGCAGCTCCTGTGTTGAACATCTGCCCCCTGGTGATCAGTGTGCATCATAGCAACCAGTCGACCAGTCGACCAGTCATTCAGTTGTTCAGTCACGTAGGCTTTTATATATATACTAGGGGCCTGGTGCACAAAAATTTGTGCACTCAGGGGGAGTCCCTCAGCCTGGCCTGTGCCCTCTCGCAGTCTGGGATCCTTCGGGGGATGTCCACCTGCTGGAATGCCTGGTCAGCCTGGGTGAGGGGCTGAAGGCTGTTTGCAGGCTGCCCACAACTCCCAATGACCCAAGGTACTGGTGAGACTGGCTGGAAGCAGGTTTCTGGGGTTTATCTTCTATAATTGAAACTTTGTTGCCTTGGTCCTGCCCTCCTCCCCCACCCCTGAAGGTCCCAGCCCAGCAGGTATCTGGGGTTTGTTTATCTTCTATAATTGAAACTTAGTAGCCTTGAGTAGAGCTCAGGACCCAAAGGGCCCTGGCTTTCTCTATTGCCCGGGGCAACTCCAGCTCCATGGCTGCCGCCATCTTAGTTGAGTTAATTTGCATATCTGCGCCTGATTGGTTGGTGAGCATGGCTTGTGGGCGTAATGGAGTGAGGGTTAATTTGCATATTATTCTTTTATTAGATTAGACTAGAGGCATGAAATTTGTGCACTGGGGGAGGGAGGGGAATCCCTCAGGCCAGCCTGCACCCTCTCCAATCTGGGACCCCTCAGGGGATGTCCAACTGCAGGGATTGGGCCTAAACTGGCAGTCGGACATCCCTCTCACAATCTCCCAAGTGCTCACCTGCTTGCCTGCTCGATCAGCCTCTAACCACTTCTGCCAGCCTGATCACCCCCTAACCACTCCCCTGCCAGCTTGATCAATGCCTAACCACTCCCCTGCCAGCCTGGTTGCCCACAACTGTCCTCCCCTACAGGCCTGGCCCCCCTCCCCCCCAATTGCCCTTCCCTGCCAGCCTGATTGCCCACAACTGCCCTCCCCTGCCTGCCATCTTGTGGCTGTGGGCACCACCATCTTTGAGGGCGTGGCAGCCCATTAGCAGATCCCCTCTTTACTGGCTGTGGGTGTCCCCATCTTTGCGATGGTGTGAGGGTCAATTAGCATATTCTCTCTTTATTAAATAGGATATAGACTAGAGGCCTGGTGCACAAATTCATGCATAGGTGGGGTCTCTCTGCTTGGCTGGCGATCAGGGCTGATCAGGGTTGGCCGGCTGGGGTTAGGAACCATGGGAGGTGGGCTGGCCGTAGGAGGCTGGCTATGGGAGTGCACTGACCACCAGGCTGCAGCTCCTGCATTAAACGTCTACCCCCAGGTGGTCAGTGCACATCATAGCGACCGGTCATTCAATCTCCTGGTCATTCAGTTGACTGGTCATAACGGTCACTTAGGCTTTTATATACCAGTATATAGATAGGGGGTTACGTCTTTCTTAAGTTTCCTGTACGATGCAGTTGAGGAGTTGACTCAGCTGTGAATCCAGCAAGCAGAAGCGATAAGCAGGGTCAGGCCGACCCACCAGGAGTCAAAACACCGTCTCATCCACAGCATCTCATCGAAGGACGATAGCTGACATCTGTGGATCTCCAGGGCTGCCTGTCGCTGTGTTCTGTTCCCAGCCTCACCCTAGCCCCTGCCCCTTTAAAATCCTGTCCCCTGCACCTTGCTGGAAGGCGGGATTTGAATGCTGGCAAGCGCCCTGTCCTCTTGGTTGGCTGGCCTTCTTATTGGACACAGCGACAGGCAGCCTGAGCCCCCCTGGGGTGTCCTGGGAACATATCCACGTCCTCTAGAGCATGTGCACAGAGGGCTGCAGAGCGGGCACAGGATGGTTCTTATTTGCCCACGAAGCGCACCAGCATCAGCAAAGGCCGGGCTTGGATGATGTGCTCTGAGGACGTTTCCCAACGAACAAACCACGGAGCTAATCAGCAGTTATGTTTGGACGCATGGATGGACGAAATGAAGCAGGAGGAGAGAGGCAGCAACACGTCTCCCTCAGTCCCCTCCGCGGCCCGCCCTGCTTTCCTGTCCCGCAGACACATCAGGGCGGGTACTGCAGGGGAGTGGGCTAGAGCGCTCCTGGGGTCCAGCGTCCCCCCTTCCTGTGGCAGGGGCGCTTGCAGCTGGATTCCAGGGCTCTGCCCCACCCAGAGGGTCAGAGACCCGCATTTCTGAGCCCCATTTCTCACCAGGAGGGCAAAGGGCCCCTGAGCAAGCACACATTCACTCCACAGCAACCTTAAGCTCCTGCCCTGAGCCAGGCATCGTCCAGGCTCCCTGGAGGGTGGGTGCCCCTCACTGGGCTGGGCCATGGCTCCACGGGAGGGAGATGGACCAGGTGAGAGGTGAAGACCGGGCATCACCCCACCCCACGTGCACACGGTACAGGCCCGCGCGGTTCCCTAGGGTAGCCGCGGGCCTCCTGTGCCCCGAGCGCTGGAAAGACAGCCGGCCGGAAGGATGGGTAAAGCACGCACGGAATTCTGGAGACTTGATGTGAAAAGTAATGCTTTTCAGTGTTGCTGACAGGTGGACGTGGCAGTGTTTGGGATCTGTTGGACTAGGTAGAGTACATTCTGAAAGTCAACCTCGCCCGTCCCTTTCTGCCTTTTTCAATGTGGCTGCTGGAAAACTTCACGCTACGGATGCCGAACGCGGCCGGCGTCCCGTTTCTATGGAGGGCAGTGGCCGAGGTGCCCCGGAGCACACGGCTCCTCTGTGGGGTGGAGTGGGACGAGGAGGCTGCGGCGGGTCTGCTGCTTGCTCTGCGGCCTTGAAGGATGGCCCGGTTTGGGGCAGGTGAGCAGAGAGGGCGACAGGTCAGTTGCCTCCCGCCAGGGAGCCACTTCAACCCAAACCAGCCCCCAGTTTCCCACCTAGAGGACACACTCATTCCCTCTCCAGGGTAGACAGCAGCCCCTCAGCCTGGCACTCCAGGCCCAGGCCAGGGACCTGACAGAGGTGGGG
>PVJC01034408.1:0-18832 GCA_004026665.1 Murina feae | reverse complement strand
AGGGACTGGGAAGCCCACCAAGCAGGCCGCTGACCCTGCCGCCTCTTACCCGCTTCCCGGTGTCCTGCAAAGGGCCTGGATAGCTGCCAAGCAGGCCACCAACCCCCTGCCACCTCTTACCCACTCCCCGATGCTCCACAAAGGGACTGGGAAGCCCACCAAGCAGGCCGTCGACCCCCTGCCTCCTCTTACCTGCTTCCCGGTGCCCTCCAACCCTGCCTCCTCTTTCCCACTCACAGGTCCTGGGTCCTGCGCTGTCCCGCCCTGCAGCCGCTCTGTGCACTCGGGAGGTCCCTCAGCCCGGTCTGTGCCCTCTCGCAGTCTGGGACCCCTCTGGGGATGTCCACCTGCTGGCGTACCTGACCAGTCTGGGTGACAGGCTTTAAGGCTGCCCACAGCTCTCATTGACCCAACGTCCCAGCAAGGCTGGCTGGACGCAGGTGTCTGGGGTTTATCTCCTATAATTGATACACTGTTCCTTTAAGCCGGCCTAGACATGTAACAAAGCCTCCTCTCTGCCTCACCTCATGGAGTTTATACTGCAACAATGTTATACTTTTAGACTCAGGCTAGGTCTGCTGTTCCCTTCAGCTCCCGAGGATTCTATGATTGTTACATTATTGAAACATGTTTCGGAGCCTGCCCGCCAAGGGCCAAAAACAGTTTCCCTTTCGCTCCTGCTGCAACGGACGCTGCCTAAACGTTTACTCAGGTCCGTAAGTGGCGGCCACCATGTTGGCTGGGCTAATTTGCATACAGCTGCTCTGATTGGCTGTTGGGTGTCCCGAAGAAACGGTTAATTTTACTATTTCACTTTTATTAGTTTAGATTAGCCTATTCTGACTGTCACAATGTTCATGCCTATGTATATGGCTATCTGTGCATTTAAGTGTTCTTCATAATCTATATGCATGTGTGTTAGTGCACATGTGTCTTGGAGTATGCAGAATTTATACATCATGAACATATATATCTCTGTGTTTTTTAGAATGTTCATATGGCCAACTCTCAATTTCTATGTGTATCTATACTAGTATATATATATATATATATATATATATATATATATATATATATATTCATGAGTGTGTATACCTGTAGATATGTTAAGAGTACACACCTATGTGTGCATTTAAAATCTGTAAACTTGAAAGAATTTTCAATGGCTAGCCTAAAACATGCTGCTTTAAAACCTAGTCGTACCCCCAAGTATACTTTAGAAAGGGACATCACTTTCTGACCTCATTGTGTAGAGGAGGGTTCCATTGTCTATCAGTCTGAGCAACTTGTTAGGTGTGGTCATGTTATGGGCCACCGATTTCTTCCCATTGTGAAAGAAGGTGTCAGGGGTCCAGATCTTACTAGCCAGAAGATTGTTCAGTGGAAGGACCTTCATCGGCCCATCAAATTTCAGTCTTTCATCATGCCATGTCTGTCGAAAAAATACGTCAATGGTGTACTCCTAGGGACAAAAAAGAGAGAGCACAATGTTTGAGTAGAGTTCTAGTAAGCATCCTTAGCAAATATTAATTACCTTGCAATATTTCCTCTGATGCAGTGATGCAGCAGCCTATTAACACTAGTTATGGGTGAGTACAACAAATGATTGATTGAAAAATAATGCCATGGAGATCAGTAAGTGCAGAGATAATATATCTGACAAGATTTTGCTTAGGGAAGTCACTGCCAATACTGCCCTGCACATCATAAAAGCTAACCACACTGAGCTGGTTTGCTTAGTGGTTAGAGCATCAGCCTGCACACTGAAGGGTCCTGGGTTCGATTCTGGTCAAGGGCGCGTACCCGGGTTGTGTGCTTGATCTCCAGTAGAGGGCATGCAAGAGGCAGCCAATCAATGATTCTCTTTTCATCATTCATGTTTCTCTCTCTCTCCCTCTCCTTTCCTCTCTGAAATCAATAAAAATATACTTTTAATAAATAAATAAATAAATAGATAGATAAATAAATAAATAATAAAAGCTAACCAAAAGATCTTGTCTTATAAAAAGGCAAGAGCTCCCTTCTCCATGTTGCAGCATCTCTAGTAAGAACAAATTCCTTACCTTGTCTGCTCCTACTAAATGATCCCATATGAACATGAAATACCAATATAATAATCAGCACAAATACAAAACTTTAAATTTTAGAACATATTTCATTTGAGCCTCAAATAAAAATGTTTGATGAATTAATATCTTAATATATTTAATAAATAAGGAACACTTACAGATAAGTTAAAAAGGAGCACACAAATATAAAATGGGTAAATGACATGAACAGAAAAATCATGAAATGGATAAATATGGTAATAAACATGAAAATTTTCAAAATTGCTGTTAATATAAACACAAATTAAAATAATAAATGTTCTATGTTTTGGTAACAGTAGACTGAATCATTTGGATACATCCTCTTTTAACTATTAATTATAAAATTTGAATAAGTAGAAAGATAGAAAGATAGACTATTTTAAAACAATGGAAAGTGACTAAAAGCAGGCAAATACTTGAGAAAAGTTCACCATTGAAAGATGACAATAGCAATGGATTAAAATTACATTTGTGGTAATTTTAGGTGTTCCTCTAAGCCTCAAATTCACATGGTATTATAACACAACCTTACTGGCTCATAGTGGCAAATAATCTGAAAATTTAGGGGTGAGAAACCTAGAAGAAAGAGAACCACAGTAGGAATGGCACCCAAAATCTGGATATTCTGCCCCAAATCCTAGCTAACCACTATACTATACACATATGAGGAAGACGTCATGTTTTGAAAATGCAGACAGAAACAGTAGTGGAGTCTTCCACTAAATCACCAATAACAGAACTGCTCTGGGTGATGATTGTGAGTTGGCAGAAACCTTATTTGCGTAATATCTCAGAGGAGATAGCTGAAGGTTGGCCAAAGAGCTGAAAATTCAGGGGGAGACCCTGGAAGCAAGATAACCACTAAGAGGATATGTCCCAAAATCTGAGTACAAACTCTGCCCAAATCCTTGGCTAATCGCTGAAGTACATAAGGCATAGGGGACACCTTCAGGTAGCCAGGCAAAATAAACAACCAGAAGCTGCTTAAAAGCCTTTGGCTTAAAATCCATTAATGGCCTCTAATCATACCTGGAATAAATTCTAATATCCTTCCCTTACCTAGAAAGCACTTAATAAACTGGCCCTTATCTTCCTCTCTGATCTCCTCTTCTTTTTTAAATTTTCTTTTTTATTGTGGACAGTATTATAGATGTCCCTTATTTCCCCACTTTATCGTTGGCAGGCCTTCAACACTCTACTGTCTGTGTCCATGGGCTATGCAGATATGCATACAAGTTCTTTGGTTAATCTCTTCCCATTTCCCAACCCTCTTTCCCTCTGACAGCTGTCAGTGTGTTCCATGTATCCATGCTTCTGTTACTATTTTTTTCACCAGTTTATTTTGTTCATCATATTCCACATATAAGTGAGATCATATGTGGTGTTTGTCTTTTTCTGGCTTATTTCACTTAAACTATAATAATAAAAGCATAATATACTAATTAGACCAGACAGCCGAATGACCTTCCAAACATCCTTCCAGATGACCTTCTGGATGAAGCTGGTCTGCGAGGGCTGAGGCAAGCCACCGTGGCTGTGAGGGCCGAGTGAGCCCCTTGCATGAATTTCATGCATTGAGCCTCTGGTTTCACTATAGTGGTTTCTAGGTCCATCCATGCTGTTGCAAAGGGTAAGAGATTCCTCTATTTTATAGCAGCATAGTATTCCATGGTGTAAATGTACCACAGCTTTTTTATCCACTCATCTGGTAATGGGCACTTGGGCTGTTTCCAGATCTTAGCTATTGTAAATAATGCTGTTATGAACATAGGGTTGCATATATTTTTCTGATTGCTGTTTTGGGATTCTTAAGATATATTCCCAGAAATGGAATGGCTGGGTCAAATGGCAGTTCCGTTTTTAATTTTTTGAGGATACTCCATACTGTTTTCCTAAGTTGCTGCACCAAGTCTGCATTCTCACTGGCAGTGCACAAAGGTTCCCTTTTCTCCACATCCTCACCAGCACTTATTGTTTGATTTATAGATGGTAACCATTCTGGCAGGTGTGAGGTGATAGTTCATTGCCATTTTAATTTGCATCTCTAGGATGATAAGTGACATTGAGCATTTTTTCATGTGTCTGTTGGCTACCTGTATGTCCTCATTGGAGAAGTGTCTATTCAAGTTCTTTGCCCATTTTTTAATTGGATTGTTTGTATTCCTTTTTTGAGTTGTATGATTTCTTTACAGATTTTGGAAATTAACCCATTATCAGATTTATCATTGGCAAATATGTTCTCTCAACTGTGAATTCCCTTTTCATTTTGGTGATAGTTTATTTTGCTGTACAAAAGCTTTTTAGTTTGATGTAGTCCCATTTGTTTATTTTCCCCTTGTTTCTCTTGTCCTAGGAGATATGTCATTGAAAATTCTGCTACATGAAATATCTGAAATTTTACTTAATATTCTTTTTTAGTTAAATTTATTGGGGTTTCATATATACATATCCAAGTGACCGGCAAACTGGCTGACTCACTGACCGGCTGGTAGCTATGACACACACTGACCACCAGGGGGCAGATGCTCCAACCGGTAGCTATGATGGGCATTGACCACTAGGCAGAAGATGCTCAATGCAGAAGTTTCTGAGCTGCAGTGACTTGGCAGCTGTGGTTCTCGGGTGATGCACCAGGAACCAGAGAGGAGGGAGCCTGATTCTAGAATGTGTCACCTGAGAACTGCCCTCTTGCAATCCGGGACCCCTTGGCGGTTGTCAGAGAGCTGGGTTTGGCCCAATGCCCGCAGGTCAGGCAGAGGAACTCCACCAGTGCACGAATCCATACACTGGGCCTCTAGTTGGTTAATAAGATTTTACAAGTTTCAAGTGTTCATTTCTATGATACATGAACTGTAGATTGCATTGTGTGCCCCCCACTGAATGGAATACTACTTACTCATAAGAAAAGATGAAATTTTGCCATTTGGGGCAATATGGGTGTATCTTAATTATATTATGCTAAGTAAAATAAGTCTGAGTTCATTTTTAACCATTCTTCCCTGTACAGATTACCTAATCTGGCTTTTCTCTTCCTCTAGCATACCCAGCATATTCCTGCTTAAGGATTAGGATATCATATACTTTATTGTCTAAACTGGAACACTTTTGAGAGTGATAAAAGGTTTTATCAACAATTATACCAGGACAACAGGTATAAATCAGGACTGTGCCAGGTAAAATGTTAGAACTAGGCTGCTACATAAAACCAAGATCCTGAAGGACTCAACCTCAGCAAAAAGGTTAATTACATAAAATGAACTAGACAAAACCAGTCTACAAAATAAAAATTCAGAAAGGAAACTTGTCTATCCAAGCATGAATTCTGAATGAAGAAGGGTTTAGAAGAAGCATTTCTACTGAGACTTAGCAACCTTAGGCCTAATCTTATATGGGAATCATATTGAATGTATACTATCTGCCTAATTTGGGGCTTTTAAGCAGAGCCATTAATATAAAAATCAGTCTAAAGATGGGAATACCTCTAGAATGACTTGCAAAAGCAAATACAAAAACACTATTGAGGAACATTACAAATAAATGCTTGCTGAAAATCAGCTCACGATCCACAACAAATGCCTAAGGAAATGGTCGTGAGTGAGAGTCAGCTGATATACTAGTAACATATAACTAAATTAAACCCTCTCCAATAATTTAATATAATGGAATAATCAAACATATTATAAAGGAACTATAATTAAGATGATACAGATATCAAAGGACATATTGAGAACATTAAAAAAAAAGTCCAAACATTATGGAGTAAGAGCAAGAAAAAACAGATTTTTAAAAGGTCTATTTTAAGTAAATCTTCTATAAAAGAAAAATAGTCTTGAAAATAAATTGATGTTACATAGAAGATTAGATATCATTAAAGAGAGATTAAAAATTGAAAACTACATGTGAGAAAAAATTGTTCAGTGTAAATTTCAGACAGATAAACAAAAGGATATGTACCATGAAGTATGAAATGGAAAGGTTCAGTATCTAATCTAATAAAAGAGAAACATGCAAATTGGTGTCACTCTGCTACACACCAAGCCATGCCCACCAGCCAATCAGAGTGACTATATGCAAATTAATCCAACCAAGATGGCAGCAGGCAGCCACAGAGCTGGAGTAAGCAGGAGGCTTGGTTGCTCTGGTGATGGAGGAAGCCAAGCTTTCCGCCTGCCTTAGCTGGCCTCTGCTCAAGGCAACATAGTTTCAATTATAGAAGATAAATAAACCCCAGATACCTGCTTCCAGCCAGCCTCTCTGGGAGCTTGGGTCACTGAAGGTCATGGCCAGCCTGCAAACAGCCATCAGCCCTTCACCCAGGCTGGCCAGGCACTCCAGTGGGACCCCCACACTGATCCGGGGCACCCCTCAAGGCAAATCATCCAGTCCCCACCCATGCACCAGGCCTCTATCCTATATAATAAAAGGGTAATATGCAAATGTACCCTAACAGCAGAATGACTGGTCATTATGACACACACTGACCACTGGGGACAGATGCTCAATGCAGGAGCTGCCCCCTGGTGGTCAATGTGCTCCCACAGGAGGAGCTCTGCTCAGCCACAAGCCAAGCTGCCAGCTGCCAGCACAGCAGTGGTGGCGGGAGACTCTCCCACTTCCTCAGCAGTGCTAAGGATGTCCGACTGCAGCTTAAGCCTGCTCCCTGCTGGCAAGTGTACATCCCCCGAGGGTTCCTGGGCTGCCAGAGGGATGTCTGGCTGCCAGCTTAGGCCCGATCCCCCAAGGAGCAGGCCTAAGCTAACAGGTGGACATCCCCCAAGGAGTCCCAGACTGCAAGAGGGCACAGGCCTGGCTGGGCTGAGGGACCCCCCGAGTGCACACATTTTTGTGCACCGGGCCTCTAGTTATATATATAAAAGGCTAATATGCTAAATGTCTGGCCTTCCAACCAGTCCTTATGATGCACACTGACCACCAGGGGGCAGATGCTCAATGCAGGAGCTGCCGAGCTACAGTTACTTGGCAGCAGTGGTTCTCAGGTGACGCACAGAAAAGCAGAAAGGACAGAGCCCAATTCCTTACAGGGACAAGTGATTCCACCTTTGGCCATGGGTTATGTTGTTGCTGGGGCACTGTTGGTCCCGAATCTGGTTTACTGCACACTTGCATTTGTGTTCCACACCCAGTATGACAGCAACTTTGCAGAGTCCTCTCTCATACTCTGGGACCCTTAGGGGGATGTCAGAAAGCTGGTTTTGGCCCAATCCCCACAGGTCAGGCCGAGGGACCACCACCTGCCAGAGGGATCCCACTCACTCTGCAGATGCTGGGGAAGGACTGCGGGAGGTTGGCTCTGGGGTGTGTTTAGCCCGTCTTGTCCAGTCCCACCCCACAAGCCACCTTCTAATTAATTTCCTTTCAATGTGCATGAATCCGTACACCGGGTCACTAGTAATCTAATAAAATTCTAAAGTTAGAGAGAACAGAAGGGAGAAGCAATACTTAAAGTACTAAAGAATGATAGCCTCTCAAAATTATTGAAATACTAGAGGCCCAGTGCACAAAAATTTGTGCACTTAGGGGCTCCCTCAGCCCAGCCTGGCCTGTGCCCTCTTGCAGTCTGGGACTCCTTGGGGGATGTCCACCTGTTAGCTTAGGCCTGCTCCTTGGGGGATCGGGCCTAAGCTGGCAGCCAGACATCCCTCTGGCAGCCCAGGAACCCTCGGGGGATGTACACTTGCCAGCAGGGAGCAGGCCTAAGCTGCAGTCAGATATCCTTAGTGCTGCTGAGGAGGTGGGACAGTCTCCTGCCACCACCGCTGTGTTGGCAGCTGGCAGCTTGGCTTGTGGCTGAGCAGAGCTCCTCCTGTGGGAGCACATCAACCACCAGGGGACAGCTCTTGCATTGAGTGTCTGCCCCCTGGTGGTCAGTGTGTGTCATAATGACCAGTCATTCTGCTGTTAGGGTACATTTGCATATTACCCTTTTATTATATAGGATAGAGGCCTGGTTCATGGGTGGGGGCTACCTGGTTTGTCTTGAGGGGTGTCCTGAATCAAGGTGGGGGTCCCACTGGAGTGCCTAGCCAGCCTGGGTGAGGGGCTGATGGCTGTTTGCAGGCTGGCCATGACCCCCAGTGACCCAAGCTCCCAGAGAGGCTGGCTGGAAGCAGGTATCTGGGGTTTATTTATCTTCTATAATTGAAACTTTGTTGCCTTGAGCAGAGGCCACAGCCGGCCAAGGCAGGTGGAAACCTTGGCTTCCTCCATCGCCGGGCAACCAAACCTCCTGCTTACTCCAGCTCTGTGGCTGCCTGCTGCCATCTTGGTTGGATTAATTTGCATATAGTTTCTCTGATTGGCTGGTGAGCATGGCTTGGCATGTAGCAGAGTGACACCAGTTTGCATGTTTCTCTTTTATTAGATTAGATATTCATCCTTAGCTTCAAGAACTATAATGAGTTGAGAGTTCAATATAATAAAATAGATCCAAACCAATATATAGTGAATTTTAAGAATACCAAAGAGAAGATCTTTACAAACAAAATAGAAAAGGCATATTACTTACAAAGAAATAACAACTTGACTGATAGCAGATGTCTTGAAAACAATAATAGGAGCCAAAAGAGCTCTACAGCCAACTAGAGTATCTTTTAATATGAAATCAAAATACAGATAATTTTACACAAAATTCGATTATCTCATGTCTGGGTCACCCACACCATTCAGGTCTCATTCAAAAGTCTCCCTATCAGAGAAGAATTCTTTGACCATTCTATCATCAATAGCAATCCCCCTTCTTATTACTATGCATTATTTTTCTTCATGCATTATTTTATCAGATAGCACTAACAAAATGTATTTTATTTGCTTACTCTTTCTTTCATTCCACTAGCCTGGAAGCTCCATGAGAGCAGAGACTTTGTTCTGTTTGCTGCTATATCCCTAGCACCTAAAACTCTAGCTGGCATATATATGTGCTCTATAAATAGTTTTGAATAATAAATTAGTGAATAAATCCTCAGGAAGAGAACTACTAAAATAAGTTCTTCATGTGGTTTTAAAATGAAAAACCAGGAAGATGCAAGAGGGAAGAGTGAGCATAGTGTTGACAAACTTAAGGGTAAACTAAACAAATAATGGTTCTTTGAAAAAGATAATAATTGCTATAAAAACAAAGTGGAACAAATAACTAGAGTAAATAAAATAGAAGGAGGGTGTAGTAATATGTGAGTTAATGCATTCTTATATTACTTGGGATGAGACTGGAAATATCAGACTTTAAGTCCAGTATGTATGTTTTCATTTAAGGTAACCACTAAAGAAAATACTAAAAGTAGAATGTAAAACTTACAACACAGTGGGGAAAAATGAATGGGAATAAAGTTGTTTCAATCCTATAGAAGGCAAGAGAAAAGCATAGGGAAAAAATGAGGAAAAGAATACATAAAACAAAATTAATACAGTCTAAAGATAAATACACAATGTAGCCATATGCTATGTATATATACAAGAGACACACATAAAGACACATAAAAACATAGGTCAAAACAAAATGGTGGAAACATCTGTTTGGAAAAATCCAAATGAAAATAAAGTTTTATAACTAGAAAATACAGACATAATGGACTGCAGGACAAACAGTATTCCTTGGGATACAATATCATTATACTAAAAAATGGAGTATCTCAAGTGGAAAAAAAATTCTAAGTTATCCTGTATGGGTAACATGTCCTCAAAATACATAAGGCAAAAACTTAATTATAAAGAGAATGTAACAAACTTGTAGGATCTCAATACTAGTAAATGAAAGATCAATCAGACCAACAATATGGATGAGTAAGATACATGAACAATGGCCTAGCTGGTGTGGCTCAGTGGTTGAGTGTTGACCTATGAAGCAGGAGGTCACGGTTTGATTCCTGGTCAGAGCACATGCCCAGGTTATGGGCTCGATCCCCAGTGTGGGGCATGCAGGAGGCTGTTGATGTTTTTAACTCTCTTTCTCTCTCCCTTCCGCTCTGAAATCAATAAAAATATATTAAACAAATAAAAACAACAAAAAGAAACATATGTGAACAATGAATTGATAAGCATAAGCCAAGGAACACACAGACTTATCCACTAACACTTAACAAAACACACATTTTTACCAAAAATGAATGATCATGTGCTAAGCTGTAACACAAATTTTGATATAAGTGACCCTTGATTTGGGGGACCTTGATTTAATGGACTTCAGATTTAATAGATAAAATTTCCGGGCCATATGTCATATGAAAAAATGTACACCTTATTAATTTTAAAATGCTTTAAATCAATATTTGATTATAATTAAATTAACAAGCTATTTTTTGTTATTAATTTACTGTCATTTTAAATAAATTTTAGCAAATAGGTCATGTGTTGCAAAAAATACTAGTACTTTTGCCAACATAAATAAATATTATATATTGACAGCTATAGTCTACATATTTAAATCCAAGACACACCGCTCATAGACAATGAGTAATTAGCATATGATCACATGGCATTGGAGTGCAGTAATTAATTCTGTTGTCTCCTGGTGTGACTTTCTGCAGCAATTGTAACATGTGACGTCAATGTTCCGATGTGTGCTAAGTTACACTCCAGTCATGTGCATTTGTTTGTTCATGGTGACTGGTAAATGTATACATTTACTAGACTTATTCAGTATAAATTTAAAATTACAGTAATTAATATAGAAAACTTTTCTGTGAAATTAAATTTTGCATACATAATTTTAATTACACAAATATATCTACCTAACTAAAAACAGGTAAACTAGCTAATTGGTCAATTTTTAACATATGTATTTGGCAAACTTACTTTATTACATTATGGACTTTTGGCTTTAATGGACACAGCTTTGCTCGAATTAGTCACTTATATCAAGGTTTTACTGTAAAACACAAAAAAGATTCCATATCTTATAGACCACCTACTTTCAATGAGGCATTAAATTAGAAATTGGTAACAGCCCTAGACGTTTGGCTCAATGTACAGAGTTAGGCCCTGGGACTGAAGGGTCCTATGTTCGGTCCAGGGCACATACCGTAGTTGCAGGCTCAATCCCTGGACCCAGTCAGGGCACATGTAGGAGGCAACCAATCGATGGGTCTCTCTTACATAGATGTTTCTCTCTCTCTGTCTCTCCCCCTCCCTTCCACTTTCTTTAAAAATCAATGGAAAAATATCTTTGGGTGAGGATTAACCAAAAAAAAAGAAAAGAAATTAATAAAGTTTTATTTTTGAAAATTGAAAAAACCCACTAAAGTTTTTAAGAAACAAAGAAAAATTAATAAATATATTAGAAAATACCTGGAACAAAACAACAGTGAAAATGCTTGTGTATGAAATCTTATAGTGGGCTCTTCAAGTGGTACTGGGAGGGAAATTGACAGCCATAAAGAAGCCTTAAAGATGGCCTTAAGAAAAAGGAAAACTATAAATTAATCTACTTCAAGAAACCAGAAGGACCACAGAGTACCCCAAGGAAAATGAAGGAAAATATAATCCAGACAAAAGAAAACATTAGCGAAACAGAAAACAAAAAATAATACAGGTAATGAACAAAACCAAAACTAGGCTGCTTTAACATTACTAAACATATAGAAAACTTCTCATAAGTTTAAGAAAAGATAAAAGAGGAGAAAACAGTTTGGGGTAGTGGTAGGAATATAGATTAAATAAGATTGGGAAAAAAAAGATGACAATATTTGATAATGGGTGTTAGGTACATGAGATTCTATTAAACTATTTTCTCTACTTTGGTGTGTCTCTGTGGGATATAATCACTTCCAGCCTGTGATTATCTCTGGGAAGGGAGAGGAATGGAGTTAGGTTAAGGTACATGGAGAGCTTCATGTGTATCTTTAGATTTTTAAAAATAAAATAAATATGGCAAAAATTTTAAGATTTAAAACATCTGGATGATGGATACCCATTCTTAAATATATTATTCTTGACAAAGTAAAAACTATTGGGGAAAATCGGACTGTGATTATTTTCTCCATAAGTATCCTGTGATCTTTGACTAAAAGAAATCCAATTTTGACCTGACTATTCTCAAAGTACAATTTAATGGATGGATGGATGGATGGAAGGAAGGAAGGAAGGAAGGAAGGAAGGAAGGAAGGAAGGAAGGAAGGAAGGAAGGAAGGAAGGAAGGAAGGAAGGTATTGCTACTTAGGAGCTATATTTGGTGTGACTATCAAGCTCCATTTATTACAAATGGTTAACACAAGCCTTTCATTTGAGATGCCTATAAAATCCCCATAATAACCAGTTTACAACTTATATCTTATGCTCTGCATTTTTATTTCTTTCTCCAACTTTCCCTTTAGAAAAATCTACAACTGTTCAGCTTTCATCTCTGCCCAATTCCCTATTGTTCCCTACAGCTCCTTATTTTTATAGGTGGAGAAGCCATCAAAACATGGATGGAGAAGCCTAAAGCTTGGAGCCATCAATCAGAAACTCAGTCTTGCTATTCAACAGTGTCCCCTGAAAAAAGTTACTTCCCATCTTTATCTGCAGGACTTGCTACTAATATTTCATTTAATTTCACCAAACACAGAGTACGTGTGTCAATTCCTGTGCTAGGTACTGGAGATACAGAAATGTACCTAACATGTTTTCCACCTTTGAAGAACTTTTACTTAAATGGAGGAACACAGTTATGATTTTCTTCTCAAATTTAATTTTTCCCATATCATTCACTTTTGTATTTAACAAACTGTTGAGAGTCTACCAAGTACCACACAATGAATTAGGCACTGGTGGTACTGATATTAACAAAACAGACATAGAGCTTTCTTCAAACACAAAATCTATGTCTTTGGAGATCAGTGTTTGACCAAGGAGTGAAATGGCTATAAAAGATTATGGGTGGTGCTGGTTCAATGATTAAAATGGCACCGTAATTATCTCACTTTGTGAATAAAAGTCTGTCTCTATTCCTTAAAAAGTATTCTAGACCAAGTGAGTCAAGAACCCAGCCAACTATAATAAATTTTCATCTATTTTTCCATGTTATCTGTGGTTTCGGGGGAACCTGTGTTCATGCTTCAACTAGCTGCTAAGGCCTGATGCTTCACCAAACGTCATCCCTGACCCTGGGTCAATTGCCCAGTCTACCAAGTAGCACATGAATAAGTTTTCAATGAAGAACTTTTTAAAAACACCAGAAATGTGTTTCCCAGCCAGAGCAATGAAAGCTATTCTGCCTTGTGACAGGATTGAAGTGCAGCTAAAAAATAACCTGAAGTTTATTTGACCAAAGTCTTTCCTCCCTATTAGGAAAGAGCCATTTTTCTACTTAATCATGAGGAAGAAAAACAAACAAGCAAGTGGAACATGAAACTTTAAAAGAGATAGAAAGTCTGTATTGTTTGAAATGCGTTCAGGGTTGGCCTGCTTGGGTTAGGAAAGAGCAAAGAGAAGAGCTGGTTTGGGCAGGGGCTGTTTGTGTGTTTGTAGTACCCCTAGATTCAAGAATCTATTTGCACATGTGTATCTATGGAGTGCCTACGGTAACATGTGGGTTGTTTGTATTCTGTGTGTATTTTCTTACTTGCACATACATTTTTCTGAATGTGTTTGTGGATGTTGGTGCATGAATGAGAGGGTGTGTATGTGTGTGTATATATATGTGTGTGTGTTCAAAAAGTAGCTTCAGTTGCTTTCTTAGGAAAATCCTAATTATTAACTAATACCCAGCAATACACAGAGAGAGCTGCATATTCTTGGTGAATCTGGTTATCCTCAATGGCCTATGAGCTCTCTCTGAATATAGGGATTCCCATATCCCATAATGCAGATTTGGACTTTTAAGGAGCACTTGTTGAATTACCAACTAGCAACAGTTTTAATGCACACCTACATCTGAATCTGTGGGAATTAGTAGTCAACAGGTTGAAAAGGGGCAAGACAGACATATAGGCATTCCTGCTGACCCTATGAAAAACCCATTTCCTCTGTCCCCCATGTCAAACATGCCCCTCACTGAGCTCTCCCTGTGTATCAAGCACTCTATTAAAAGCCAGAGAAACCATAAAGACTTGGTACTTGCCCTTAAGGAGTTTACAGTGAGTCTACTATAACCATGCACACCCTTCTCTTTATTCCACACCTGAAATACAAAGTTTAGGCTTCTACCATCCCCCTGCCTTCCCTCACAATCACTCATGACTCCCTCTCCTGAGAATTAACCTGCTTCTCCAACTGACTACTAGAACTGTGTGATTGAAAGGAGAGTCCTGTGAAGTCAATATGCCTAAACCAATTCTCATCCTCCTGTCTTTTGCCTCTTATAGTCCATCCTGTACTGAGTGCCAGATCAATCATTCTAAAACAAAGCATATTTTTACTTCCCTACTCAAAGTTTTTGTATTACCTAAAGGGCAAATTCTATTATGTCCCTATACACTGTTTATATTTATCCAACAGGTCTAAAGAAGTCTTGTACCTTGCTAGTAGTAGTTTCACTGAAGATAGTGATACAGAGAAAAATAAGTAATAAACATGGACATTTCATATTTTAAATATTTTTTTCTGATTTTAAAATTGTTATTTTCAACACAGTCACTCATTCAACAAAAATTTACTGAGCATCTAATAACTGCCAGGCATACTGAGCAGATAATAGCTTTTTTGTTTCCTGATATAATAATTATTCAATCAATATCTGATACTTAGTAGAAATTAATCAGATGGTCCATTAGGATGGGGGTCTCCTGTTTCAACTCTTCTCTGCATTCTTTGCTTTGGCAGCAATGGAGAACAATAGGAGAAGGGAAAGTCCTTGAACATGACTCAGGAGTCATCCCCTTTCTAGCTCTACTGTGCTCCGCCCTGCTCCTTAAATATGCTCCAAAGCTCTCTAACTTCTCATATCAGTAGAAGGATCAGTTTCCAGAAGAGGCATAGACTCTTATTTCAAACACTCTGCATCACCCCGGCCAAGCCAAGTCTCTGGGCCTGTTTGCAAGGAACAGACTTCTTTGATAACACCACTGGCTGCTTAACTGAGAGTGCCCACCACAGTGCTCTCTTCTCATGACTTATCAGTACTTATATTGTGTGGGGATAACAAAATGTGAAGGGAGAGGTCAAGGGAAAGTTTAATTGAAGATAGGAAGCCAGGTTGATTTTGAAATATGTGATGTGGAAAAAAGGGAAGGATACTCCTGTTGAGGGTATATGCTTTTTACATAAATACTAGAGGCCTGATGCATGAATATTCATGCAAGAATGGGCCTTCCTTCCCCAGCTGCTGGCACCACCTTTGCTCTGGTTGGCTGGAGCCACCTTTCCACCTTCACTCTGGCCTAGAGCTGCCTTTCTGTCTTCCCACACTGCCCAGAGGCCTGGAGCGGCCGGGGGTAGTGCAGAACACCTGTGTCATCATTATGGCGATGACATAAGCATCCTGCCCCGCCCCCAGCCGTTAAGTACTGTGTATGCAAATTAACCTGTCATTTGCATACACACTCCTGATTGGCTGGTGGGCATCACGAAGGTATGGTCAATTTGCATCTTTCTCTTTTATTAGTGTAGATGTGGGGAGAGCAGGGCAAGAGATGGATTCAGCTAAATATAGGTTGGTGAGGATAGAGAGTACATCTGACATAAGACTTCTCCATAGGCCATAGCTATAAGGCCCTGCCAGAGGAAAAAAAAACAACTTTTTCTTTTATCTGTTCTATCATCTTTCACTCTTACCTTACCAGAAACTACACTTACCATGTCAGTATCTGATACAGGGCCAAAACTGGTCACGTAGATATCAGTCTTCACTTCAGTCACTGCATCTGGGCCAAAGAAAATAGAAAAGCAGAGTGTCATGAAAACTTGTGGTCTTAGCTCTGAGAGAAACCAGTGCAATACTTGGAATGATAACCAGCTTCCTACATCTGAGAAAGGATATTTGGCACAGTCAGAGGAAAACCCCTAAAAAGACCATCTTACTTGTACTATTTCTTCATGGAGAACATGCTAGGTACAGATACAAAGTCTATCCCATTAAGTGTCATTGAGAATGACAGCAGAATCCCAAAGCTTAGTGAGAGCTCTTAGAGATCTCTGGAATCACCTGTGGTGGACATTCACACTAGGAATATCCTTACCTGTGGTAGGTTACAAATATTCCAATATCCAACTCTCTTCCACTTCCAGGAACATAATATGAATATACTCCCACTCCACTGCCTGCTTAAAGTAGGGAGTGGTCATGGGACTGGTTTTGTTTATGTGAGGAAGTAATATGTATCCCTTCCTGGGTGGAACAATTATGGTCCCATATAAGCCCCTCCCTGCCATGGTCATCATGGGAATATATGTTGATGTGGAGCTACCATAAAATTGATATAGCCTGGAATGATGAGCCAACACATGGAGGACAACTGCCCTAAAGGGTTGCCCATGGACACAATAGTGTGGTGAAGGCTTGGGAGGGGGTAGGAATGAGGAGGAGGGGATCATGCAGGGGAAATGGACATCTGTAATACTTTCAAAAATAAAGGTAAATTAACAAAAGAGTCTAGATCTACAATAGACTTTGCATGAGAGAGAAATAAACTTTTGTTGGGTTAAGTGACAAATATTTGGAGATGACTGACATTATCTCATACACTCTCTTTGCATTTATTTTTCTTTCTTGTAACTGTCTGCTTTCTAGTCTGCCTTCCTACCTAATCTAAGAATCCCTGAAGGGCAGTTTCCCTGTTTTGTTATCACTGTATCCTCAGTACATAGAAAAGGAACCTATTACTCAGATAATGGTGACTGAACAATTTGGTCTGAATGGATGAATTCATCACATATTTGCCAAGTTGGAAAATGATACCCAAAAAATTAAAGTTATTATACTATTTAGTTTCTCTTTTCTTGCTTGTGTCAGCCCTGTCTGCCCTTTTGCAGCTCAGACTAGCACATCATTCCGGCATACCTCAAACAGAGCACAGGGCTGTTTAGTCCAGCCTAACAAAGCCTATTCCAACCTACCAAACATCCCATCATTACAGTAAATACAAACAAGTACCACTCCGGCCCAGCACAGCTGACCCCAGTAGAGCATACCAGTAACACAGCTAACACAAACAAAGTCCACACAAGACTCAATGTATGTATGTAATGAGGCTGGCTAATGCAGTCTATAGCACTTGTTTTTCCCTCATGGAAAAGGGAACACACCTACTCCATGTGTAGCATATTCACTCTACTCATCAAGTCCTGGGTTCTGGCCCACATGTACCTTAGATTTGCTTGACTTCCCACTTTCCAGAACCATCCCTTAGGCTTAATACACTGTTCCCCTACTCACATACTGAGTATACTCAAGGCCATTGCATGCATCCACAAACATTTAATTTTCAGAAGAGATTATGGGTATTAGTTAATAATAATAAACACTATAGTCAATTTACCAAAACACAATTTGCAAATCTAATGCTTTTCCTCCTCTCTCAATTGTTAGTGTTCATTTAAAAGGCACCTTTTAAATAAACTGTGGGGAGAGGCTGCTTTCCCAAATTAGGGCCTAGCCAAGCTACAGAACTTTCACTGACTTTATTGCAGGGAAAGTTGGGTAGTTTGGTATTGTACACTGGACACCTAATTACTTCTTCTCCATGTCCATCCCATTTGGTAAGAATATGGAAAATAAAGAGAATTAGAAGTGGTATAAAATGAAAGGAAGAGAGAAAAAATAAGTTGAAAGAAAGGAATAGGAAAGAGGTCATTAGAAGAGGATTGAAGGAAAACGGAAAGAAAGGATGAACAGGAAGAAGTAAAACAATAGGACAGTGGAAAAGAAAGAGACTGAGAAGAGGAAATAAGACTAACTACACAGAGAGTTATAGGGCAAGAGGTAGCCAGAACTAAGAGTGAGAGAGAGAAAGAGAAAGTAAGAGAAAAGATGCTAAGAGAAAAAGAGAGATAATGCTCTTTTCATCCAAGTAGCCAGAAATCTCTTATGTAGAGGGATGTGGAGACAAGGATTGTTATTTATGTTTTGGCAGCTCAAGTGAGGGAGGGTTGTGAATTTATGTTATCATCCTTAGATCTCTGACCCTCTACTCAAAGGCCAGGCAAACACAGAAATACTTGACAGTGCTCCACTGTTCCCCACTGGGACCACCAAACCCCAAATGGCTAAATCCGATTTACAGATTAGGAAATCCAACTGCTTTGGATGAGGGTCTATAACAACACTCAGGAAAGTAAGTGTCCTGCAGAAGTATGGCACAGTGGTTAAAGCATGACTAACTGCATTTGAGTTCAGGTTCTGCCATTTACTCTTCAAATGCCTTCTGTCTCTGTGTCTGTTTCTTCATGTGAAAAATTGGAATAATGATAGCACTTACCTCAGAATTGTTCAGAGGATTTAAAGAGATTATATTAAAAAGGGGACATCTGTAATGCTTTCAACAATCTTCTATAATAAAAGCAAAACATGCAAATGTGACCATCACCACCAGCCAATCAGAGTGGCTGTATGCAAATTAACCCAGCCAAGATGGAGGTCAACAGCCACGGAACTTGAGCAAACCTAAGGGTTCTGTTGCAACTGCCTGCCTATGCTGGCAGTTGGAAGTGGCACCAGGGCACCAGGAAGTGGGAAAGCAAGGTGGCGGGCCGGGGAGTGGGTAAGAAGGGGCAGGGGGTTGGCGACCTGCTTGGCGGGCTTCCCAGGCCCTTTGTGGGGCATCGGGGAGTGGGAAAAAGGCAGCAGGGGGTCGGCGGCCTGCTTGGTGGGCTTC
>PVJC01034407.1:0-18836 GCA_004026665.1 Murina feae | reverse complement strand
GCAACCACCAAGCAGGCCGAGACCCCCCCGCCGCCTCTTTCCCGTTCCCCATCCCACCACCTTGCTTTCCCACTTCCTGGTGCCCTGCAAGGGGCCTAGGCAGCCACCAAGCAGGCCACTGACCCCCCGCTGCCTCTTTCCCACTCCCCGGCCCGCCACCGTGCTTTCCCACTTCCTGGTGCCCTGCAAGGGGCCTGGGAAGCCCTCCAAGCAGGCCACTGACCCCCTGCTACCTCTTTCTCACTCCCCGATGCCCCTCCAAGGGCCTGGACAGCTGCCAAGCAGGCCGCTGACCCCCTGCCACCTCTTACCCACTCCCTGATGCCCCGCAAAGGGCCTGGGAAGCCCACCAAGCAGGCCGCCGACCCCCTGCCACCTCTTACCCGCTCCCCAATGCCCCGCAAAGGGCCTGGGAAGGCCACCAAGCAGGCCCCCAACCCCCTGCCACCTCTTACCCACTCCCTGATGCCCCGCAAAGGGCCTGGGAAGCTCACCAAGCAGGCCACTGACCCCCTTCCACCTCTTACCCGCTCCCCGATGCTCCTCCAAAGGCCTGAACAGCTGCCAAGCAGGCCGCCGACCCCCTGCCGCCTCTTTCCCACTTCCCGGTGCTCTCCAACCCTGCCACCTCTTTCCCACTCACGGGTCCTGGGTCCTGCACTGTCCCACCCTGCAGCCGCTCTGTGCACTCAGGAGGTCCCTCAGCCCGGCCTGTGCCCTCTCACAGTCTGGGACCCGTCGGGGGATGTCCACCTGCTGGCGTGCCTGAGCAGCCTGGGTGAGGGACTTTAAGGCTGCCCACAGCTCCCATTGACCCAATGTCCCAGCAAGGCTGGCTGGATGAGGTTACTGGGGTTTATCTCCTATAATTGATGCTGTTCCTTTAAGGCCTGGGATTTCTCTTCTATAATTGATACACTGTTCCTTTAAGGCGGCCTACTAACTACTAAGGAAGCTTCCTCTGCCTCACCTCGCAGCGTCTATAATGAAACAATTGTTACTTTTACTGGTGAGGCCCGGGCTGCTCTTTCCTTCAGCTCCGGAGGATTGTATGATTGTTATATTGTTTCAAATCTGTGTTTCGCTAGAGCCAGTTTAAGCGGAGCGGGCGCAACTTCACTTTCCCTCCTGCCGCAATGGAAACTGCCGTTTACTCAGGTCCGTGAGTGGCGGCTGCCATGTTGGCTGGGCTAATTTGCATACAGCCGCTCTGATTGGCTGGTGGGCGTGGCTTACCCGTCTCGAGAAACAGTTAATTTTACTATTTCGCTTAGTAATAGTTTGCCAATGTTTAATTGAGGATTTTAGCATCTATATTCATCAGGAATACTGGCTAATAATATATGTTTTTTATAATGTCTTTGTTTGCCTTTGGAATCAGGATAATGGAAGCCTCATAAAATGAACTTGGGAGTTTTTCTTCCTCTTGAATTTTTTGGAGTATTTTTAGACATATAAGTATTAATTTTTTTAATTTTTGATGTAATTCACTGAAGCAATGAAGCATAGTAACATTCATCTCTGCTGTTTGAATTTTAACCCTGTTGTTCTGGCTTCTGTACATACCTGCTTGCTTAAACAATAAGGTAGTTGCCTAAGTTTCCAGATTGAGACTGGAAACTCACATAAATCACCCCATCATGTTGCTAGCCCACATCACAAAGGCTATTCTCCTGTGTCTGAGGACCAGAGCCACAAAATTGCTTTCCTTAACTCAGTGGCTCTGGGAATACTTTCAGGTTACTCAGTGGCTCCAGGAACTGAAACTGTAGATAACCTTTAGTGATTATTAACTTTGCTCAATTCTGCTGCTGTAAAACTGCTTTTGCAAGATAATTCCACATTCTGATGTCTAGCAGGATGTGGTTTTTGCCTTTATAAGATGGCTACTGCCCTCATTCAGGTACGACAAGATTTATAGAGCATTTGCCTTCCTCATAGTCACTGGCTTTGAAACAAATGTGGCTCATTAATTCAACATCTTGAGTTGTCCTTGTGTGATTCTCGGGGTACACTATAATATCACCTGTGAAGCTGGATATCAGTCCAGACATGTGTGTTGGAAGTTTTGTTTTGTTTTTAATTACTGATTTGATTTCATTGGTAGTAACCAGTCTGTTCTGACTTTCTGTTTCTTCTTAATTCAGTCTTTGAGGATTGTGTGTTTTATAGAAATTTATCCATTTCTTCCATTTGGTCCAATTTGTTAGCATGTAATTGTTCATAGTATTTTTTTTATAATCCTTGGTATTTCTGTGGTGTTCATTGTTATTTCTTCTCTTTCATTTCTAATTTTATTCATTTGGGCTCGCTCCCTCTTTTTCTCTCTCTCATTTATCTTTTCAAAAAACCAGCTCTTGGTTTTATTAAACTTTTGTATTTATTTCTGTTCTTAATAATAAAATTATTATTATTTGCTTCCTTCTGCTAACTTTGGGTTTTTGTTGTGTTTTTTTTTTCTAGTTCCTTTAGGTGTAAGGTTAGTTTATTTAAAATGTTTCCTTTCCTTGAGGTAGGCTTGTGCTACTATGAATTTCCCTCTTATGATTGTTTTTGTTGTATCCATAGATTTTGTGTCATTGTGTTCTTATTTTCATTTGTCTCAAGGTATTTATTATCTTCCTTGATCACATTGTTAATCCATTCATTATCTAATAACATGTTATTTAGCCTCTATATTCTTGTGTGTTTTTCAGGTTTATTTATTTTTATTCATTTCTTCTTTCATACCATTGTGATTAGAGATGTTTGGTATGATTTTAATCTTCCTAAATTTATTGAGACTTGTTTTTGTTTCCTAATTTCTGGTCTATCCTGGAAAATGTTCCACATGCACGTGGATATCATGTTTACTCGCAGCTTTGGTAAAATGCTCTAAAAATATAAATTAAATCTATCTGATCTGATGTGTCATTGAAGATCATTGTTTCCTTGATTTTCTGTCAGGAAGGTCATTCCATTGATGTCAATTGTGTGTTAAAGTTTCACAGTATGACTGTATGATCTCTACTTCTATGTCCATCAATACTTGCTTTGTATATTTACATATTCCTATGTTGGATGCATAAACACTTACAAGGGTTATATCCTCTTGTTGGTTTGATCCCATTATCTTTGTGTATGTCTTTTTTGTCTCTTATTATAGCCTTTGTTTTAATCTATTTTGTCTGATATAAGTATTTCTACTACAGTTTTTTTTCAATTTGCATAAAATATATTTTTCCATCCCTTTACTTTGTGTTTTTTTTTTTTAATTTGAAGTGGGTCTCTTGTAGATATATAATAAAGAGCCAGAGTCAGAAGGACCGAAAGCTCCAATAGACCAGAAGTCAGTGCTGGGTTGGTAACTGACTGGGGCCTCTGTGGGTGCTCTGACCCAGCACTGACTGCCTAGGTGGCTGCAGATCAGGCCCAGAGAGAGACCTGCAGAGAGAGAGGCAGGGTCTGTTCCGCAGCCTCTATGGCAGCAGTTGATCAGAACTTGCCTCTCTTTCTCTCCTGACCTGGCCAACAGCAGCACCTACATTTCTCTCCAGGCTTCCACCAGAGCTGCTGATGAGCCTATCCTTTCTGATCAGGCCCTGTTGATAAGCCCAGAGATGCTGACTGGCATAGAAACTGACCAATTGGAATCAAATCTGGGTGAATGTAAGGAGCCAATGGCTGTCTAAGAGGCAGCGCTTTTGACTCTGACTGGAATAGAAACTGACCAATCAGAACCAATTTGGCCAGCAGAGGAGGGCAGTTGCTGTGAGATCAGACCGGCAGGGGAGGGTATTTGGGGGTGAGATCAGACTGGCAGGGGAAGGCGTTAGGGGGGATCAGGCAGGCAGAGGCAGTTAGAGGCAATCAGGAAGGCAGAAGCAGTTAGGGGCAATAAGGCCAGCAGGGGAGAGCAGTTAGGGGCAAGATCAGGCCAGCAGGGGAGGGCAGTTGGGGGCAATTAGGCTAGGAGGGAAGGGCAGTTGTGGGCAAGATCGGGACAGCAGGGGAGGGCAGTTGGGGGTAAGATTAGGCTGGCAGAGGAAGTTAAGGGCAATCAGAGAGAAAGACAAAGACATTAGGGTTGATCAGACAGGCAGGCAGAGGGGTTAGGGACAATCAGGAAGGCAGGCTGGTGAATAGTTAGAAGCCAGCGGTCCCAGATTGTGAGAGGGGTGTCCAATCACCTGTTTAGGTCTGATCCTTGTGTGGGTGCAGGCTGGGCTGAGGGAACCAATTTCAGTGCACCAATTTCAGGCACTGGGCCTCTTATTCATTCAGCTACCATATGTCTTTTTATTAGAAGATTTAATCCATTTACACTTAAAATGATTATTAATATTATGTGATCATTGCCATGTTATTATTAATATTTATGCTCTTTTTTTCTCTTCTTAAAGTAGACACTTTAACCTTTATTGTAATACTGGTTAGGTGGTGACTAACTCCTTTAGCTCTATTATGGAGGGCTCTTTATCTATTCTTTAATATTAAATTATAGTATTATTGAGTAGTAGACTTGATTGTAGGTCTTTGCTCTTCACCACTTTGAATATTTTGTGCCACTCCCTTCTGACCTGAAATTTTCTTTTCAGAAACCAACTGAAAGTCTTATAGGTGCTCCCTTGTAGGTAACTAACTATCTCTTTCTTGCTTCTTGTAAGATTCTCTTTTTTTTATAACTTTTGTCATTTTTAGTCTGATGTGTCTTTGTGAGGGTCTTTTTGGGTTCATCTTCTTTAGAACCTTCTAGGTTCTGGGCCTTCTCTCTTTTTCCTTCAACAGGTTAAGGAAGTTTTCAGACATTATTTCTTAAAATAGATTCTCAATCCCTTACCCTCCCTCTTCTCCTTCTGGCACCTCTATAACGCAAATTATTTAATGCTTGATAGTGTCCCAAAAGTCCCTTATACTATTCTCATTTTTTAAATTCTTTTTTTTCTTTGCTGTTCTGATTAGGTGTTTTCTGCTTCCTTATCTTCCAAAATGCTGATTAGATCCTTTCCTTCATCTAATCTGTTAATTCCTTTTAGTGCATTATTCATTTGTTATAATATTCTTTAGTTCTGACTGTTATTTTATTAATTTTTTCTATGTCTTGTTTTTATGATTACTATCTCTGTTGAAGTTCTCACTGAGTTCATTCATTCTTCTCCTAAGTTCTTTGAGCATCTTTATAACCAGTGTTTTAAATTGTGTGTCTGGTAGATTGTTTGCCTCCATTTTGTTTATCTCTTTTTCTGGAGATTTCTCCTGTTCTTTCTTTTGGGACACATTTGTTTATCTCTCCATTTTGGCTACCTCTCTATGTTTCTTTCTTTCTTTTTTTATTGCATAATTACAAAGAGTAGTACATAGGTCTCCTTTTTCACCCCCTTGACCTTCCCCTTGCCTTTCCTATGCCCAAGTGTTTTGTGTCCATTGGTTATACTTATATGCGTGCATAAAAGTCCTTTGGTTGATCCCTTGCCCCCTCCCGCCCAATGCCCCAATCCTCCCTGGCCTTCCTACTGTAGTTTGACAGTCTGTTTGATGCTGCTTTACTTCTGTATCTATTTGTGTTCATCAGTTTATAATGGTCTTTATTATCCATAAATGAGTGATGTCATGTGGTATTTTTCTTTCATTGATTGGCTTATTTCACTTAACATAATGCTCTCCAGTTCCATCCATGCTATTGCAAATGTTAAGAATTCCTTCCTTTTTACAGCAGCATAGTATTTCATTGTGTAGATATACCACAGTTTTCTAATCCATTCATCAGTTGATGGGCACTGAGGCTGTTTCCAAATCTTAGCTATGGTGAATTGCCCTGCTATGAACATAGGGATGCATATATCCTTTCTGATTGGTGTTTCTGGTTTCTTGGGATATATTCGTAGAAGTGGGATCACTGGGTCAAATGGCAGTTCCATATTGAAGTTTTTGAGGAAACTCCATACTGTTCTCCACAGTGGCTGCACCAATCTGCATTCTCACCAGCAGTGCACTAGTGTTCCTATTTCTCAGCATCCTCTACAGCATTTGTCCTTTATTGATTTGTTGATGATAGCCATTCTGACAGGTGTGAGATGGTACCTCATTGTTGTTTTGATTTACATCTCTCTAATGATTAGTGACTTTGAGCATGTTTTCATGTCTCTTGGCTGTCTGAATGCCCCCCTTTGAAAAGTGTCTATTTAGGTCCTTTGCCCATTTTTTGATTGGGTTGTTTATCTTCCTTTTGTTAAGTTGTATGAGTTCTCTGTAAATGTTGGATATTAAAGCCTTATCAGTGATAACATTGCCAAATATGTTCTCCCATGCAGTGGGCTTTCTTGATATTTTGTTGATGTTTCCTTTGGCTGTACAGAAGCTTTTTATTTTGATGTAGTCCCATTTGTTTATTTTCTCTTTCGTTTCCAATGCCCTAGGAGGTGCATTGGTGAAGAAATTGCTTTGGCATATGTCTGAGATTTTGTTGCCTGTGTATTCCTCTAGTATTTTTATGGTTTCCTGTCTTACATTTAAGACCTTAATTCATTTTGAGTTTATTTTTGTGTATGGTTTATGTTGGTAGTCTAGTTTCATTTTTTTGCATGTACTGTCCAATTTTCCCAACACCATTTATTGAAAAGACTGTCTTGACTCTGTTATATGTTCTTGCCTCCTTTGTCAAATATTAATTGAGCATATTGGTTTGGGTCAATTTCTATTCCATTGATCTATGTGTCTATTCTTGTGCCAGTACCAGGCCGCTTTGAGAACAGTGGCTTTGTAACACAGCTTGATATCTGGTATGGAGATCCCACCTACTTAGTTCTTCTTTCTCAGGATTGCTGCAGCTATTTGGTTTTTTTTTTTTATTCCAGATGCACTTTTGGAGAGTTTGTTCTAGGTCTGTGAAATATGCCATTGGTATTTTAATGAGGAGTGCATTGAATCTATAGATTGCTTTGGGTAGTATGGACATTTTAATGATATTGATTCTACCAATCCATGAACACGGTATGTTCTTCCACTTGTTTATCTCTTCCTCTATCTCTTTTTTCAATGTCCTATAGTTTTCTGAGTAGAGGTCTTTTACCTCTTTGGTTAAGTATATTCCTAGGTATCTTAATTTTTGTGGTGTGATGGTAAATTGGATTGCTTTTTTAGTCTCTCTTTCTGTAAGTTCACTATTGGTGTATAGAAATGCCATAGATTTTTTGGCATTTATTTTGTATCCTGATACTTTGCCGAATTCATTTATTAAGTCTAATAGTTTTTTTGATGGAGTCATTAGGGTTTTTTATGTACAATATCATGTCATTTGCGAATAAGGACAGTTTTACTTCTTCTTTCCCAATTTGAATGCCTTTTATTTCTTCTTCTTGTCTAATTGCAATGGCTAATACTTCCAGTACTATGTCAAACAGGAGTGGTGAGAGTGGGCATCCTGTCTTGTTCCTGTTCTAAGGGGAAATAGTTTTAGTTTTTTCCCATTAAGTATGATGTTGGCTGTGGGTTTGCCATATATGGCTTTTATTATGTTGAGGTATGATCCTTCTATTCCCACCTTGCAGAGAGTTGTGCTTTTTTTTTAGTTCTTTTTTTTTTAATGAAACCTTTATTGTTCAGTTTATTACAGATGTTCCATTTTTAAACCCCCATAGCACCCCTCCACCTGATTCCCCCCACCCCTGCCCTTACCCCCACCACTGTCTTCATCCATAGATGTAAGAGTTTTGTCCAGTCTCTTCCCATACCCCTCATACCACCCTCCCCTTGGAAATTGTCAGTCCATTCCCTTTCTATGCCCTTACTTCTATTCTAATCACCAGTTTATTCTTTTCATCAGATATTTCTATTGACTTAATTGTTATATTCACTGGTTGATAGATATGTATTTGTTGCCACTTTGTTGTTCATAATTTTTATTTTTACCTTTTTCTTCCTCCTCTTCTTAAAGAATGCCCTTCAGCATTTCAAGTAATCCTGGTTTGGTGCTGATGTACTCCTTTAGCTTTTTCTTGTCTGTGAAGCTCTTTATTTGACCATCAATTTTACATGATAGCTTTGCTGGGTAGAGTAATCTTGATTGTAGGTTCTTGCTATTCATCATTTTGAATATTTCTTGCCAGTCCCTTCTGGCCTGCATGGTTTCTGTTGAGAAATCAGCTGACAGTCATGTGGGTACTCCCTTGTAGGTAACTGTTTTTCTCTTACGGCTTTTGATATTTTCTCTTTGTCTTTTGCCCTTGGCATTTTAATTATGATGTGTCTTGGTGTGGTCCTCTTTGGATTCCTTTTGTTTGGGATTCTCTGTGCTTCCTGGACTTGGAAGTCTATTTCTTTCACCAGGTAGGGGAAGTTTTCTGACATTATTTCTTCAAATAAGTTTTCAATCTCTTGCTCTCTCTCTTCTTCCTGTACCCCTATAATTCTGTTGTTGGTATGCTTAAAATTTACCCATATACTCCTTACACTATCTTCACACTTCTGGATTCTTTTTTCTCTTCCAGTTGGGTCCTTTTTGCATTTTCATATTTCAAATCTTTGACTTGATTCTTACAAACCTTTAGTCTGCTGTTGGATCTCTGTACAATATTCTTTACTTCAGTCAGTGTATGCCTCATTTCTAGTTGGTCCTTTTTCATATCCTCAAGGGTCTCACTAGATTTATTGAGGGTCTCACTAAATTTATTGGCAGTTTCTAAAAAATTCTTGAAAAACCTTAAAACCGTGGTTTTGAACTCTATATCCAGTCATTTGCTTTCCTCCATTTCTGTCATTGGTGATCTGTTTCTTTGTCTCCACATTTGGCTGCTTCCCTGCATTGATAGAGTGGTGTTTTCTGTTCCAGTTGCAGTCTGTTAGGTTAAGCTTCAGGCAGACAGGTGCACAGCTTAGGTGGGGTTGTAAATTGGATGGGGCAGGGTCTCAGAATCACTGGGGCCGAGAAACCCATGGTGGCTGCCCCTCAGCTGGCTCTGTGGCTTTTCCCCATTTTGGTGTCTCCACACCCTGGTGTCTGCACATGCCTGAGTCCCCGAGTCTCGGAGCTCTGCATCATTGATCACTGTGAACAGCTCTACTAGAAGCCACTCGTCTTCCGACCCGTTGCCAGACAGCCCGCACCCGAGTTCAGTGCAACCCCAGATCTTATAATCCCCTTCCAAGCCACCGACCCAGGTGCCGCCACTACCACTGTTTTGCACAAGTCCACACCTCTCAGTTTTGGCGCCGAGAACTTCTACTCAATATCAATACACTCCTTCTCTTGCTGTGTAATTGTAAAGCTTCCACTCCCTTGGTTCTGGAGGATGGCTGTTTAGGTTTATAGTTGTATTTTTTTTAATGTGGTTGTGGGAGGCTGTACATTTAGGCATATGCCTTATGCCACCATCTTGGTTCTCCTTGCAGAGAGTTTTTATCAAGAATGGGTGTTGGATTTTGTCAAATGCTTTTTCTGCATCAATTGATATGATTAAGTGGTTTTTATTTCTCAATTTGTTTTTGTGATGTATCATGTTTATTGATTTGTGGATATTGTACCATCCTTGCATCCCTGGGATAAATCCTACTTGGTCATGGTGTATGATCTTTTTGATGTACTGCTGGATCCAATTTGCTAGGATTTTTGTTGAGGATTTTGGCATCTATGTTCATGAGGGATATTGGCCTATAATTCTCTTTCATTTTGTTGTCTTTATCTGGTTTTGGTATTAGGGTAATGCTGGCTTCATAGAATGAGCTTGGAAGTGATCCTTCCTCTTGAAATTTTTGGAATAGTCTGAGGAGGATAGGTTTTAGTTCTTCCTTGAATGTTTGGTAAAACTCCTATGTGAAGCCATCTGGCCTCAGGCTTTGGTTTGCTGGGATCTCTTTGATGACTGCTTCAATTTCTTCCCTAGTTATTGGCCTATTGAGATTTTTAGATTCTTCCTGATTGAGTTTTGGAAGGTTGTATTTTTCTAGGAATATGTCCATTTCCTCCAGGTTGTCCAGTTTGTTTGAATAGTGTTGTTCATAGTATTTTTTAACAATCCTTTGTATTTCTGTGGGGTCTCTTGTTATTTCTCCTTTTTCATTTCTGATTTTGTTTATTTGGGTCCTTTCTCTTTGCTTCTTGATATGCTTGGCTAGTGGTTCATCAATCTTGTTTATCCTTTCAAAGAACTATCTCTTGGTTTTGTTGATCTTTTGTTCCTCTCAAGACTGCTTTTGCTGTGTCCCATATTTTTTGGATTATTGTGTTTTCATTGTCATTTGTTGCCATGATTTTTTTATTTCTTCTTTGATCTCTGGTGTAACCCAGTCATTGGGTAATAGCATGCTATTTAGTCTCCATGTGTTTGATTTTTTGTATTGTTTTTATTGTACTTGATTTCCAGTTTTACGTCATTGTGATCTGAGAAGATGCTTGATATGACTTCTATCTTCTTGAATTTGAAGAGACTTTGCCTGATATGTGGTCTATCTTTAGAATGACTCGTGCACTTGAAAAGAATGTATATTCTGTGGCTTTGGGATGAAGTGTTTTGAAGATGTCAATTCCATCTGATTTAGTGAGTCATTTAAGATTGATGTTTCTTTACTGATTTTTTGTTTAGAGGATTTGTCCAGTGGTTATAATGGGATATGAAAGTCCCCTACTGTAATTGAATTGCTGTTAATCTCTCCCTTAATATCCTCCAGAAGATTTTTTATGTATTTGGGTGCTCCTATATTGGGTGCATATATGTTTACCAGAGTTATTTCTTCTTGTTGGATTGCTCCATTTAGTATCATGAAGTGACCTTCTTTATCTATTTTTCTGTCCTTTACTTTGAGATATAATTTGTCAGATATAAGTATTGATACCCCAGCTATTTCATTTCCATTTGCCTGTAAAACCTTTTTTCATCCCTTCAGCATCATTCTGTGTGCATCTTTTTTCCTGAGGTGCGTTTCCTGTAGAAAGCAGATATATGAGTCATGTTTTCTTGTCCACTCATTTACTCTATGTCTTTTTATTGGGGCATTCAATCCATTTACATTTAAAGTTATTATTGATAGGTACTTGTTTGTCGCCATTTTTATTCTTTATCCCTGTGTTCCTTCGTCGTTTCCTATTTTTTTATTTTTATAGCAGACCCTTTAACATTTCTTGCATTGCTCGTTTGGTGGTAACAAACTCCCTTAGTCCTTTTTTTGTCTGTGAATCTCCTGATTTCACCTTCAATTTTGATTGATAGCCTTGGTGGGTTCAGTATTCTTGGATTCAGATCCTTCCTTTGCATGACTTTGTATATTTCATTCCATTCCCTTCTTGCCTGATGTGTTTTTGTTGAGAAGTCTGTTGTTAGTCTAATGGGGGATCTTTTGTAGGTAATTTTCTTTTTCTCTCTGGCTGCTTTTAAGATTCTTACTTTGTTGTTGGTGTTTGTCAATTTAATTATAATGTGCCTTGGCATTGGTCTTTTGGGGTTCATTTTCTTTGGGACTCTGTAAGCTTCTTGGATTTGTGTGAGTTTTTTCTTATCTATATCAGGGAAGTTTTCTGTCATTATTTCTTCAAACAAGCTTTCTATCCCTTGCTCAGTTTCCTCTCCTTCTGGTACCCTTATTACATGGATATTGTTTCTTTTCATGTTGTCTCAAAGTTCTCTTAGGCTCTCTTCCTACTTTTTAATTTTTTTTTTTCTGTAAATTGCTCTCCTTGGGTATTGTTTCCTACCTTGTCTTCTAATTCACTGATACAATCCTCTGCCTCTTCTAGTCTACTGTTGATGCTTTCTAATGAGTGCTTCATAGCAGTGATGTTATTTTTTATTTCTTCTTGATTCTTACACATATTGTTGAATTTATCTTCCATTTTTTTTATCCAGCTTATGACCATTTCTCTGAATTCCTTCTCTGACAGGTTGCTTACCTCTATTTCCTTTACTTCTTTTTCTGGTGATGTCTGTTTTTTTGTTTGTTTGTTTGTTTGTTGTTGTTGTTTTTTTATATGCAGGCTGTTTTTTTGTCTCCCCATGATCTCTCTTCTCTGGGTGTCTGGTTATGTAGTTCTCTCTCTCCTTTCTGTGAGGAGGCACAGAGCTCGTCTGAGTCCATGTATTCGCACTGTTTGGGGGTTCAGTGTTCCTGGGTTTGTAGTTGGTCCCTGGCTGCCATGTTTTCAGGGTCCCTGGATGTATACCCTTCCGTTAACCGCCTCTCTCAAAGGATCTGTGTTGTAGGCGGCAGGAATGGCACCAGGTGTCTGACCAGTGGGGTGAGACCAACCCTGGGTTCAGCAACCTTGGATCTTAGGTTCTCCTAATTGTTACTATTCCAGGAATTGAACCTTGACCAATGAGTACACTAACAGGGTCATATTTCTCTGTTGCTGTCTCTATGTTTATTTCTATGCATTAGTCAGATCTGCTATTTCTCCCTGTTTTGGCAGGGTGGCTTATGTAGTAGGTGTCCTGGGGGGCCCAGTGGCACCATCTTCCTGATTTCTTTAGCGGGGTCCTCCAAAAAGTGTTCTTTGTTTTATTTATTTGTGTCCTCCTATTGCAGCAACCTTGATTACTGTTGCCACATCAGTGGTTGGGATTCACTCTCAGATGATCTTGCTGTGAAGATTGGCCATGACCACAGCTGCTCTGTGGGGGCTAACTTCACAAAGGGGGATTTGTCCATGTGGATTCTATTGCCAAAACCTTCTTTTGGGTATGCTGCTTGAGGAGCTAATTGGGTGGTTTTCTGTTGTGGTTTGAAGCTAACCACCAGGGGCCTCTTGAGATGGACTTTAGTGCAGGTTCACATCAGACATTGCCTGTGACCGCTGGGGGCTTCTTATTAGGAGCTACAAAGTGATGCAGAGTTGGTTGCTGTTTTTGCTGGGATTGTGTGCATGTGGGAGGGGCCAAAGTGGGTACCAAGGTTAGCTGCTACCAGTGTTCTGCCTGGCGCAGGTCATTAAGTGACCCAAGGTTCCCCAAACCTTCCACTATCTGAGAGCTGCCCATAAGGCTCAGAAACTGAAAGAGCCTGGAGTTGGATGATGGAGGACCTCTAAGAGTCCCCAAAATGAATTGAATGGTATTTATTAGGTTTATATAAATTCAGATTTGGCACCATTGCTGGGGCTGAGGCCATAGCAAGAGTCTCAGGCTACACTGAGGCAAAATGCTGCCCACCTAGGGCCTGCAGAACTGTTGGTGGGGTAGAGTCTCAGGGAGTCATCATGATTGAGCTTGTGGAGTTTATCATATTCATACAGATTTTAATTTGGTCACATGAAGAGAAACTCAGTACAGGGATAATGGCAGCCATCCTTCTAGACCTTATTTTGAAGCCTCACAATTCAGTATCTCCCTATATGTCTCTATAACCCCTGAGCTTGATGGAATTCCTTGAGAATTTTTTTTAAGAAAGACTGCAAGGTGGACCCATGCTGATTGTTGCTAACAAAGCCTGGAGAGGTGGGTTGAGTGGGGTCTCAGGGAGTCTTCAGGGTAGAACTAGTGGAGTTCATCAGTCTAAGACAATGAAATTTGACTATGGGGGTGGAGGTCTCAACACTGGGACAATGGTGGCCATCCTTCCAGTCCTTGCCCTGAAGACACACAACTCAGTTTCTCTCTATATGTCTCTGGAATCCCGCTGAGATTGATCAAAATTCCTGGAGAGTTTTTAAAAAAAGACTGCAATGCAGGCCTAGGCCTTTTTAAAAAAATATATTTTATTGAAATTTTTACAGAGAGGAGGAAAGAGGGATAGAGAGTTAGAAACATCGATGAGAGAGAAATATTGATCAGCTGCCTCCTGCACACCTCCCACTGGAGATGTGCCCATAACCAAGGTACATGCCCTTCACCAGAATCGAACCTGGGAACTTTCAGTCTGCAGGCCAATGCTCTATCCTCTGAGCCAAACCAGTTAGGTCAGGCCCAGGCTTGTTGGTGATGAGAGTGTCTTGGGCTGTGTGTGAGTTGGGTAGGATTGGATCTCAGGGAGTTGCCAAGGTGGAACTAGTGGAGCTCACTCAGCTAATGTAGATTCAGATTTGGCCTTAGGATAGACCTCAACTGATGAAAGTTGACATGATCAGCTGCATAGAAAGACAGCTCAATACAGAAACAATGGTAGCCATCTCTCTAGCTCTTGCCCTGAAGCCAAATGACTCCATTTTCCCCTGTATGTCTCTAGTGTCCCTGAGGCACTGTCTGTCCTTGCACAAGAGCTCAAGGTGAGTGCCCATGAGCAAATTTTGGTGTGTTGGTCCTTTAAGAGGACACCTTGCTTTCCAGCAGCCTTCAGTCTCACCTGGAGGGATGGAATGCCACTGGTTTTCATAGCCAGAAGTTATGTGGGCTCATCTTCCTAACACTGATACTGTTTCTTCTAAGGCAGAGCTCTGTAGTGAGTTATCCCTCCAGATTCTCAACTGCAACATGTGAATATGGGGCCAATCCATTTTACATCTCTGACCCTCTTATCAGAGTCAACATGGCTTCTGCTTTATATTCTTAGTTTTAGAACTTCTGTTCAACTGGTTTTCAGATAATTATACAGGTTGATTGTTCTATAATTTATTTGTGATTTTTGATATGGTTATGGGAGGAGGTGAATGAAGTGTCCATTCACTCCACCATCTTGACCAGATCTTTTCTCTAAAATCTTATTTTAGTATTATTTTGTCATCTTCACAAGATATTGAAATAACTATCATACCTATCCTATATAATAAAAGACTAATATGCTAAGTGTCTGGTCATCCGGTCTTCTGTTCAACCAATCAAAGAGTAATCTAATCTAATAAAAAAGTAATATGCAAATTGGTGTCACTCTGCTACACCTAAGCCACACCCACCAGCCAATCGCCATGCTCACCAACCAGTCAGAACAACTATATACAAATTAACGCAGCCAAGATGGCGGCCAGCAGCCACAGAGCTGGAACAAGCAGGAGGCTTGCCCTGGCAATGGAGGAAGCTAAGGTACCTGTCTGCCTAGGCTAGCTGTGGCCTCCACTCAAGGCAACAAAGTTTCAATTATAGAAGATATATAAACCAGAGATACCTGCTTCCAGCCTTGGGCTCTAGGAAGCACTGGGAGCCTGGGTTGTCAGGGGCAACCTGACCTGGGCTCCAGTTAAAGCAACAAAGTTTCAACTTTAGAAGTTACATAAATCCCAGATACCAGCTTCCAGCCAGCCTCGCTGCAAACAGCCATCAGCCCCTCACCCAGGCTGGCCAGGCATCCCAGCAGGACACCCCTCCCTTAAGGGGCTCTGACCAGTATATAAAAACCCATCAGCCACTCGCCAGCTGTCCAGGCACCCCAGCAGGACCCTCCCTCTCTGAAGGGAATGTGGCCATCTTGAAAACAGCCCTCAGCCCCTTACCCAGGCTGGCCAGGCACCCCAGTGGGGGGCACCCACCTTGAAGGGGCTATGGCCAGCCTGAAAACAACCATCAGCCACTCACCCAGGCTGGCCAGACACCCCAGCAGGACCTCCACCCTGATTCAGGACACCCTTCAGGGCAAACCAGCCAGCCCCCATCCATGCACCAGGCCTCTATCCTATATAATAAAAGTGTAATATGCAAATTGACCCTAACAACAGAACCACTGAGAATGACTGATCACTATGACACACAATGACCACCAGGGGGCAGATGCTCAATGCAGGAACTGCCCCTGGTGGTCAGTGCACTCCCACAAGGAGAGCTTTGCTCAGCCACAAGCCAGCCTGACGACTGCCAATACGGTGGTGGTGTGGGAGCCTCCCCTGCCTCCTCAGCAGCCCTAAGGATGTCTGACTGCAGCTTAGGCCTGCTTCCTGATGGCAAGTGTACATCCCTCAAGGGCTCCAGACTGCCAGATGGATGTCTGACTAGCAGCTTAGGCCTGATCCCCCAGGGAGCAGGCCTAAGCCAGCAGGTGAACATCTTCCGAGGAGTCTCAGGTTGTGAGAGGGCACAGGCCGGTCTGTGGGGCCCCCTTGAATGGACAAATTTTTGTGCACTGGGCCTCTAGTATGCTATTAATATGCTAAGGCAGCTCAACTGCTCGCTATGACATGCTCTGACCAACAGAGGGCAGACTGTCGACTGGTCAACCAACTGCTATGACTTACACTGACCACCAAGAGGCAGATGCTCCGACCAGTAGGTTAGCTTGCTGCTAGGGTCCAACCAATCAGGACTGAGTAAGATAGGCCAGACATGCCCTGGAGCCCTCCCACAGTCCCTCGCCAGCTGGCCATCACACACTGGTGTGGTCCCTCAGCCTGGCCTGCATCCTCTTGCAATCTGGGACCCCTCAGGGGATGTCAGAGAGCTGGTTTTGGCCTGAACCTGTAGGCCAGGCCGAGGGACCCCACTGGTGCACAAATTCGTGCACTGGGCCTCTAGTTATTAAGTAAATAATGAACAAATAATTATTAACTCATTCAGTAACTATTCCTCTGTTCTTTACATGTGCCCAGCACTTCCAGGAACTGAGTTAAGCAAACAAAGTAGTTGATTCCATGAGGTTTGCATTTTAGTGGAGGAAGATAAGAAATAACCAAAGTCAAAAATATAGAGAAAAATATCACATAGTGACTGGTGCCATGCAGATAATTAAAATATGACAATGTGATACAGAGTTACTAGGGGAGTATTTTAGATTGGGGGTAAGGAAGAACTTCTAAAGAGGTGAGAGTTAAGCTGAGATCTGGTAGACAGGAAGGAAGTATACATGTAAAGAGCATTTCAGGCCTAGCTAGCTAATGTAGCTCAGTGGTTGAGGATTAACCTATGAACCAGGAGGTCACTATTCACTTCCCGGTCAGGGCATGTGCCCAGGGTTGCAGACTCGATCCCCAGTGCAGGATGTGCAGGAGGCAGCCACTCAATGATTCTCTCTCATCAGTGATGTTTCTATCTCTTTCCTCCTCTCCCTTCCTCTCTCTGAAATCAATAAAAACATATTTTTAAAAATGCATTTCAGGCAGAGGTTATCACAAGGACAAAATCTTTAGGTTAGGAACATACTTGATAAAGTCATTGAACAGAGAGAAGGTCAATGTGGCTAAAGCATAGTGGCCAGGAGAAGATGGTTGAAGATGAGGTAAAAGGAAAGGGGTGGTGATTTTATTTTAAATGTTAGGTGAAGCAATGTAATCATATATGCAAAGCACTGACATATATGATATGATATATAGGTAGAGCATAACTAGATAGATAGGTAGATAGATATGTCAATTAAGATATAGATAAAGAATAACAACAATGGAATTTTAAAATCTCACTTTATTATGATTGAAAATGCTGGACTACAAAACATGATTTCTGCAGGCAGTTTGACTTATTCTTGAATATCAGAATTACAGACTTATCTGTCTAGTCACAGTGGAGATGGAAGAGGGAAGACAAGGTCTCTGCAAAATTATACAGGGGATCAGAGGTAGTAAAGTGCAGTAAATAAATATCTGGACTCTGAAGCCAGATAGGTCCCCTATCTTGGTTCTGTAATCTACTAGCTTTTCAATGTAACTTCTGATCTCAGTTTACTAACCTATAAAATGTGGATCATATTGATACTACTTCATGTAAGTGATTACATCATAATTTTTTCTGCATCTTATTATACACACATAATATATATCAAATATCTTTCCATATCAATGACATGGAGGCTAACAAAACAATACAAAAGATCAATGAGTCCAAGAGCTGGTTCTTTGAAAAGATAAATAATATTGATTAACCCCTGCCAGACATGTCAAAAAAGAGAGAGGACTCGAGGAGAAACAAGATGGCGGCATAAGGTAAACACCGTAAATTCAGCCGAGAACAACTATTTCAGAAATACCACGAAAAGAACACACGGACACCACTCGCACTCACAGGAAGGCTGGCTGAGTGAAAATCCTACAACTAGAAAAGAGTCTGAGACTCAGGAGCAGCGGAAGCAAAGTACAGAGGTACGGAGGCGCGTGCACGGGGCTCGGGCAGAGGGCTGGCGCCGGAGGACGTGGTTCTTTTCCAAAACAGAGAGATCCACAAGTTCCCAGCAGCTCTGAACTCCAGTTCCAGGCGAGTTTCTGAGGACCCAGACACCCGGAGAAGGGGGACTGACTGGCACTGGGAGGAAATCCAAAGCGGGTTTCTCTCAGCGTTGCTTGCAGCAATTACCGTGGGACACAGAGACCTGGTGTCTCTCAGCGCAGGGCTGAGAAGCTCCATAGCTATTTGCTCCACCCTGCCCTGCAGACTCCCCGAGGCCCCGCCCCTCCCAAGCTGCGTCAGAGGCTTTTGCATATAAAAGACTGAGTAGCCTAAGGCAAAGGCTAACTCAACACCTCCTTAAAGATACAGGAGCCAGCCTAACCCAATGGCCAGAGTGGGACTAACCTAAACAAAACAGATCCACAAGTAACACACTTGGGGCAGATGCAGTGAGCATAAAAGCCCCACTGAAACAACTCTTGCCCCATAAGGGTGTCTCCAGCACAGAAGTTCTCCCACTGTAGACACAGCTGACTCTCATAACCAAGTGGCTTAGAGATTAATTCCTCGCAGTGATCGCCTAAATCAGAAAGGGAAGCAGCCAAAATGCGGAGACAAAGAAACAGGTCACAAATGACAGAAATGGAGGAAAGAAAACGACAGGATATAGAGTTCAAAACCACGGTTATTAGGTTTTTCAAGAAATTTCTAGAGACTGTCGATAAATTTAGTGAGATCCTCAATGAATCTAATGAGACCCTCAAGGATATGATAAAGGACCAACTAGAAATTAAGCATACACTGACTGAAATAAAGAATATTATACAGACATCCAACAGCAGACGAGAGGATCGCAAGAAGCAAGTCAAAGATATGAAATATGAAGAAGCAAAACCCACCCAGCAGGAAAAGCAAAAA
>PVJC01034406.1:6191-18927 GCA_004026665.1 Murina feae | reverse complement strand
GTGTGTGAAACTGTGGATTCCCCGGATGTGTCAAGAGAGCTCAAACAACATTTGGAATTCTGGGGCTTTCGAGCATAGAGGCGGAATGCTTACATAATCCTTCTGCCCAAGGATGGCCCAAGTAGAAGGAAACAGATGGCCAGAGTGGAGGGTGGCAGGAGGGCGGTGCTGAGTGGGAACCAGCAAACTCCCCGTGCCCGCCATGGCGTCTGGAGAGAGGAACGCCCTCCGAGGGGTCCGGGGCCTGCATGGGTGGGGCCAGTGGGGCAAGTCCCACCATCACCACTGCCCTGCACAGTGTCACCTCCTCTGGCTGCACCTCACTTCTGGAGTCAGAGCAGCTCGCATGTGTCATCAAAGCCCCAGAACAGGAGACTCCACCAAGCCACGCCCTCTCTCACCCCTTCCTGCTGAAAACTGTAATCTTGCAGGCAGACAATGAAGATAGGGCAACTATTCAGAAAAGCTCGTGGCTTTGGAGACTCAGGACATGTCCCAACTGCACCTGCAGGTTTTCTTTTCCTGGGCCGATGGGCACTGGCTGCGCTGCACCTGCCGCAGGCCAGCGCCTTGCCTTTCAGCCACATACCTGGAGCTGGGCGTGCAGGCCCCGGCCTGCTCCACATCCTGCTCTGCCCGTGATGATATCTTGTGCGCTCCCCTCGCTTCTCGCAGGCCTGCTCAGCCAGGCGGTTGCTCTTAAATCCGCCATTTGGTTTTCTGTAATTATATGTAAAGGGAGAAAAAAGTGCCCCACCCTTATCTCACCTACTTAGCTGTTTTCTTCTTCTTCTTCCTTTTTAAAATGTTTTTACTGATTTTAGAGAGAGAGGGGGAAAGGTAGATGAGAGAGAAATATCAATCCATTGCCTACTGCCTGCTCCCTACTGGGGATCAAACCTGAAACCTGACCATGTTTCCTGACTCAGATTTGAACTGGTGACCTCTCAGAGCATGGGAAGATGCTCAATCAATTGAGCCACACTGGACATAGCTTAGCAGTTTTCTTTCTTAAAATTCATGGCATAAACTTTGCCCCTACTCAGTTAATCTTTTTCTTTATTTCACATCCTCTTGACCTCCTTTTCTCTCCTGGTTCTCCTTTTCCTCCTCTTCTACACACCTCCAGGCTTCTCCTCCCCCTCCTCCCCCTCCCCCTCCTCGCCCTGCTCCCCCTCTTCCTCTTCCTCCTCCTCTTCCTCCCCACCAAAGACAACAGCACATCTGGTATCTTAGATTGTGTGCTCCTTGCATGGGGGGATTGTGTCTTTTGCATATTGCTCTTGTCATTTACTATATAACCTGCAGATGTTGGATGTATTGACATGTGCACAACACACATAAATCCATACATGATGATTTTTAGGGTTCTTGGAAGTAAAAAGGGAGAGCCCATTTCCTAATGACTAATCTTAGGGCTGCTGTATTCTTTTCTGCATTTATGTGAATCAGAATAGGGTATCAAGTAGTATTTAGAAATCCCTAGAGGCAAGCAGCCTGTTTTGTGCTTGGTCAAATTTACACTATCCAATTTAAGAACATAGCAAGTAATCCAAGGTATGAATTTGGTCAGATGGATCTCACATGACTTGGATTCAAGTTAGTTTATTTAATGGGATTTTAGACTTTTATACTTTCTTAAAATCATGCATTTTATTAATTTCTTGTTATTATTTCAGTACCTTAGCCTGCATAACAAACACATTAAGTCTTGAAAGTGGTTAATCAGGACCATAGTCATTAGTCCTATGGTGCCAATTGCTTTAGAATTGTTGGTATTTTCACAGGAGAAATTCAAGGAGCTCTAATGTGTCTGTTAAATGGGATAAACTACCATTGGTATGTATGTGACTTTGAGATGACAGAGAAGTGTGTGTGTGTGTGTTAACAGAGGTAATTTTCACTAATCCTAACTCTAAGAGTGTAATTTTCATGAAAATTCTAGTTATGCTTACATTGGAGTTTATCCTAGTTTTTTGAGAGTCATTTCTGTAAGTTAGATTATTAAAGATGTTTTGGAGATTTCCTTCTACTTTCTTTCACTGGCTGAGCAACTTAAACACTATCCTGTGACCAATCACATGAAAGGGCCCAGAAGCCAGGGTTTTTTATTTCCAGGTTGTTGGTGTTCTTATTTCATCATTACTTAGGAGCTGCTATTGAGAATGCAAGCATACTCCACGACAGGCACACATTTCCCTGGCTATTAATTTATGTGTTTCTATCAGAGTTTACAAAAGAGTATCATGGACATTATCTCATTCAATTCTTACAAAAACTCTGTGAGATGAAGGCAGGAAATAGGTATTATTCCCATTTTACATGAAGTGTGATTTTTGCAATGTTTTATAGATTATAAATAGGGTCACCATTTATTATCCTTTTGTCTGGGACAACCCCAAATTATGTAGTCCTCATGCAATTATTAGCATCAACCTATTCTCAATATTATCTGTTTGATTGACAGATATTTTGGTCCCTACCAATCTGTAAATCACTTTTCACTTGTACTAGTCTTTCAAAATTCATATAGTTTGTTTGAGGCAATGTGATAGCTCATGACAGTAAGAGACAATCAGAGCTACAATCTGGTTAAGGGCCCGGGCTACTAGTTGTACATCCTTAGGCTAATTACTGTCACCAAATAAGTGCCATGTAATCATTTCTTGTGTTTGCTGCTTGATCGCATGGCTTCTTCTCATTGGCATCTTCTTTCTTCATTGATTTCAGAGAGGAAGGGAAAAGGAGAGAGAGAGATAGAAACATCAATGATGAGAGAGAATTACTGATTGGCTGCCTCCTGCACACCCCACACTGGGGATCGAGCCCACAACCCAGGCATGTGCCCTTGGCTGGAACTAAACCCAGGACCCTTCAGTCTGCAGGCTGATGTCTTATCCACAGAGCCAAGCCGGCTAGGGCAGCGTCATCTTCTTGCTCAGATAGAAGTCTTTCTCTGATACTCCCAGATCCCCAAATATCCCTTGACCTTTTTTATGAGGAGTCCAGCCCTTTCACTCCTTCCTGAATGACTTCTGCCATTCTCCTCATAAACCAACAGTGACCTCAGCTTCTGTGGTTGGTTGACACACTTTTGTCCCTTGGAGTCATAGAGTCTGACAGTCTGGCTACTATTCACAAACATCTTGGCAAGGCAAGATTCCAGCCTACATGTCAGATTGATATTGGTACCAAATATGGACATGTTTACTTTCAAACTGGACACTTCAAGAAAAAAAAAATTCCAAAATTCCAAGGTGTTTCAGATGACAAGAGTGCCCTGAAGAGAATTGTCAATGGTCTCACTCACATACACACAAATTACATAGCACCACCAGGTAGTCTTGAAGGTGCAATTTGAAGATTCTTCAGGAAGCTGGAGCTCTAAATGACTCCAAGCCTCAGAGGGTATGTATGGTAAGAAGAGTAAATATTGATTTAGAAAAAGGTCTCTAACAGAACTAGATGAGGTCTGCTCTCGGCTTTGCTCTTTACCAGTGTGGGACATTGAGGAAGTCTCTTAGTTTTCCTAAACTCCAATGTTCTCAATCTGTAGGATGGGACTGTTAAGTAATATTTATGTTTACCTCTTAGGATAGATGTGATAAATGAGTGAAATAATGAATGTAATATTTAGCATAATCCGGGAACAAAGGTGTTCATTGAATTTTTGTGTCATGTGTTGTAGGGGTTATGGGGATTGTTTTTATTCTACTTTCTGATTCTACTGTTATATCGGAAGGATTCATTAAGGAATACTTGACCGAATGGTTTTACTTAATCTTCTGGACTGGCCTGTGCTATGGGGCTAACTCCTTCTACCAGGAGGTAGTGACTCGAATTCTAGATGTCACTTGCAGAGAGAACTTGTAAGTCCTCTGCTGAAGCGCATGTCATTGTCCATCTTTAGGCCCCCTGTCACCTGGCTTTACGCTGTGGTGTCCCTTGGGCCACACAAAGACTTTAGAGATGGGGACTGGAGATAGGAAGGAGCAACTCAGGTTAAGGAAAGACAGACTGTGTTTCACACAATTTATTCAATGCCCTTTAAGTTGACAAACTTCTCTCCCAGGGAACTCTCTGTGAGTCTGGTTGGACCACATAATAGAGGCAGTGTGGGATGACCAGGCAGGAGAAGGTGAAAATAAACAAGAGGATGTGTGTCTTAGAGGAAGAAACATATTCTTGACAGATTAGGTAGGAGGTATGAGGTACACAGAAAGCCACAAATTACCAGTGAGGGAACTGTGAGCAATTAACTACTGCATAAGGTAATGGTACTCTGATAAAGACATTTCAAATGTAGAAGCATGCATTGCTTCACATAGAATACTCCACTGTTAGCCTTCTTGCCTCTGTTGCTCCCCCTGTGAAACTGAGCAAGTTTCCTTCAGATACATCTCATGAGGAGGCGGCTTTGATTGGCGTGGCTATATTCAAGTGACTGCTTCTTCAATGGTAACTGAGGCTGGAAATACTTCAAAAGATCATTTGCTTTACTCTAACAGAAAGGGTGACTGCAAAATCAGAAAAGATAAACATTTTACTTCTACCTCTTTTTGAACTATTACCAACCAACCTTGACAATTTGATGAACTGTAATTAACACATACATGGACTACAGTTTTATTTTATTGTGTATCTTTCATAATTTCTCCACATGAAATGCGATTCCCACCTTTTCTTTGCCCTACTTGGTGAGGATTAATCATCAGTTCTGGAGGACTATGGGGGAATTAGGTTGATTCTGTGAGGAAATGGACCCAGTTAGATAAAATGCACTAGGAAAAATGGACAACCTGGGGAGCAACTCAGAAAAGCCTCTTATAGTCATTACTATCTTTTTAGTTTCACAGTATATTTAATTTCCTTTAATAATATTCTTTAAAAATTATATAACTTTTTTGGGGGAGGGAAGTAGGGGAGAAGAAGGCAGGAGAGGGACTGTCACAGTGAATCTAAACAGTGATAAGTATCACACAGCATAGAGTCTTATCATATAACTAGGGGCCCGGTGCACAAAAATTTGTGCACTCGGGAGGTCCCTCAGTATGACCTGTGCCCTCTCGCAGTCTGGGACCCCTCTGGGGATGTCCACCTGCTGGTGTGCCTGGTCAGCCTGGGTGAGGGGCTGATGGCTGTTTGCAGGCTGGCCAAGCCCCCCAGTGAGGTCTCTCACCCCATTGGGGTGTGGCCAGCCTGGGTGATTGCCTGAGGGGTGTTTTCAGGCTTTCAGGCTGCCCATAGCTCCCATTGACCCAACGTCCCAGTAAGGCTGGCTGGAAGCAAGTTTCTGGGGTTTATTTATCTTCTATAATTGATACACTGTTCCTTTAAGCCGAGGCCTAGGCAGGTAACACAGCCTTCTGTTGGCTTCAACTTTGAGGCTTCTATAATTGAGACAATGTTGCAAATATGTTGTTGTCTGGAGCTGAGAGAAGCCCAGGTGGCCGCAAACAGTTTCACTCCTGTTGCAACAGAAGCTGCCTGTTTACTCGGCTCCGTGAGTGCTGGCCTCCATCTTGGCTGGGTTAATTTGCATACAGTCGCTCTGATTGGCTGTTGGGCGTGGCTTAGGTGTCCCTACGAAACAGTCAATTTCAATATTATGCTTTTATTAGATTAGATATGAACAAGGTGAGGGCAGAAGCAACTGACCTAGAATATTTTAACCTTGATGGCTTAGCACAAAGCAGGAACTTAGTGAATATTTTGGATGATTTTATAATGCAAGCAATTGCTGGTTTGGCTTCTTACAAGTGCAATCTTGTATCCGAAGATATTTACAGGTTAAGAAAGCGGGACTACCAGAATGCAGTGGCAGTTTTAAAATCCTGTCATTTAATAAAAGTACTTGTTTCCCAAACAGAATCTCTGCAAGCTGCTTGCGGGACGATGCTCTGCTCTCCCAAAGGCACCTGGCCTGCTTTCTGCTCCTCTTTGCAGAGCACTGGGAGGAGACTGGGAAGTCAAAGCATTGAAATGCCAGTGAGAGGGAGGTTATATTCAATCTTCCAAATCACACTTGTTCATACATCATCCTAACAAGTCACCCTGAAGGTAGGCAAACACGGGGCTGAGAAACACTGGCTTTACCTCTCAGGACAAGGACTCAGGACAAGCCTGGCAGCAGGCAGCAAGGGGCGTCAGAGCTCAGAGTAAGAGGGAAGAATTCTCGTCCTCAAAGGTGCTCTGTACTCAGGTGACCCTGCTATTAAGTTGGGTAAAATTTCAGTGTTAAAATCACCTATGAGTTCTACAGTAGTGAATTAGGAGGGTCCAGAAATCTAGATATACTAGCAGGGGAAATGATTTGGGCAGATTATGAGGAGGAACAGCCAAGGGGTGTGGTCTATAACACACAGGAAAGCTGTGAACAGAGCCTATGAGATCTTATGGTCAAGTGCTAATATCGTCTTAGGTTTCACTTAAATTATTTAGAATTCTCTTAAGACTTTTTTTTTAGTTTCAAATAATATGTCATAAAACAGGGTTATTCACTTGGAAATTGATTTTTTAACCAAACTACAGTAAGACCTTTAGGTACAGATGTATAAGATTAGTTCTTTAAATGACACATTAAAGTCATGGCCAATTATGGTCCATGACATTAGCAAAGAAGTTCAAAGAATGTGCACTGCATGGAAAGGAATCAGCCTGTCATGCGTTGAGCACAGCAGGCCTTTCTGGAGGGCAATCTGGTAACACGTACTACAAATCTCAAGATCATACTGGCCTCTAACTCAACATCCCCCGTTTACAAACTTACCCCAAATAAGTAACCAATGATGCATGTGAGAAGATTTGCCTATAAGAATAGTTTGTTTCACAAATTATTTATAATAGCAAAAATGTGTGAACAAACACGTCAGTGGCAGGGAAGTGGTTTAGTGAGCCTGTAGTGATGGGACACCAGGCAGTCATTACAAGTGAGGCTGTAGATGAACATCTATGACCTGATAAAATGCTCATGAGATAGTGGCGCACAGAACCAGCAGATTACAAAGGAGTGTTTTCAACATGATCACCTAAATATATACAGGGTGCCTCAAGAGAATCCGAAAGAATCTATCTCAGGATATTAGCGAATAATTTAATTTTATTTGTTGAATTTCCTAACCTTCTGAAGTATTCTTCAGTTAATCTCTATTACTTTGTAATCAGAAAAATACAATTACAAAATTAAAAGCATTGTGCGTTGAATTATTTATATGTACTCAAGACAGAAAAAATGTGTCAAAGTCCATCTAAATAACAATCTAAAATTTTAAGGAAACACTTGGACAGTAAAGTATCTTTATTTCTTGGAATTGCTTATTCCACTTATTTGTAACTGTCCATTTTTAAATACAATGTACGCTTTTGCTTCATCTTATATAGTAAAAGGTATTTAATATCCAAAAAGCTTCTAAATATTCACATATTGACGGAAGAGATATCAGCTGCTTGCGCATGTTTACTAAAGAGATAGACGGTTACTTAAAGAGCATAACTAGGCCCGTCTTTTCATGCTTCCAACCAATGCCCACAGGCACCTGCTGGATCGTGAGGGGCAGAGGGAAGTCAGGTCCCCTTATAAGGGAGTATGCAAGGGGAATCCCAGGCAGTGACAGGGACAGAGCAGAGCTGACGTAGGAAACAGAGGCAGCCAGAACAGGCTTGCCAACTGAGTGCAATGGCAGGGGAAAGGGGCAGCCGGGATGACTCCAAAAATGAACTGAATGCTGTGCCCATGCATCATTCATTAAACTCAAGAAACAGTACTTCCCTCTTCCCCTCCTTGCCAAGAGTTTGGATTTATCTTATTGTACTTTGTACTTTTCAGCCCCCAGTATTTATTGAGAGCCGTTAGTGCAGAGGACTATACTATTATGACAGATATAAAGATGGGTATGATGAGACCCCCAGCCCTCAGATACTTACAATCTAGTCAGGTTGAATGAGAAGCTTCAAACAATAATAAAGATCATATTAAAATATGCTACATGTTTCTTTCATCTCTTTAAATCTCCCTCAATGCCTAATAGAATGGTATTTAAATATCAAATGCCAATGTCTTTCAGTACCATCTTAATTATTTACTGCTCCAAAAACATTCAGTAATTTCTATGATTTTTAATTTTATTATATCAACATTTTTTCTGACATGAAGAATATTTGCCTTAATAATTGCCTTATATAATTCAAGATTATATAATTTCCTTATTCATTTTATTAATACAAACTTTTCTGATAGTTACATGCTTCAACATACGTTTAGGTATAAAATACTTCTAGCAATGATAAACCCAAGACCAACAACATCTAATAAGAAACTTGTTTTATATCCCTTTTACTTAGTTTTTACACCAAATTTGAATAATATATGTAAGTGAACAACATTCCCCACCCAAACACACAATTCAATATCATCTTTCTAAGTAGAAAAAAATATATACAATACATATACACCTTGTTTATACTCATTTGAGACAACACAGACATTTGGTTATTCACATATCAATGAATTCATTTGGATCTTTGAATACGTGGGCTTCAAATTCCATTTGGCTCTGTAAAATAAAAGTGCTAAAATTAGTACAGACTTACAAAAAAGGCAGAACAAAACAAGATCTTCCGTATGTCTCCTTTGAAGAGACACAAGATAACAACATCAAGAACTTGTGATGGTCGTGCATTTTGTGTTCACTCACAGATGGTGACAATACAGATTCTATTCCAAGTACAATGCTTAGTGTGGGGCTACAAGATGAGCAAGACTACATGACCCAGATCTTCAGGAGACTCTAGTCTAGTGGCAGAAACCATCCAGAAACTGATGAGCTTAATTCACTGAAGTGAGGGCTGCAATAAAGTAAACACTCAGTCAACTCTGGGAGGCCAGGAGGACTAATTATGTCACAGCCAGTCGGTGGCAGGTAGCAGACATGCCTCCTAGAGCAAGAGAAGCTGGACAAACAGTTGGGCATAGGGAAGGAATGTAGTTCAGTATGACAAAAACCCAAAAGCTGAATGCTTGGGATTAATAGGGAGGGTGTGGTGTGGTGACCTCAGCAAGAGCAGTTTCAAGTGTGGAGAGAAAGAAGTAATGGTAGTGTAGGTTGCAAATATGGACAATTCTTTCAAGACATTTGACTGAAAAACAAAGCCATTGGACAGAAAATAAAAATAGTTGTGTAATTAAGGTAAGACATCTCTTTTCCTTTCCTTCCTTCCTTGCATCATTCCTCTTTCTTTTGTTCCCTCCTTTTCCCTTCCTCCTTCTTTTCCACCTCTTTTTTCTATTCTTTTCTTTTTCAAATAGGATAGGTTTAGACCTGTTTAAATCCTAATGAGAAAGTTTTAATAGTGAGGGAAGAGGCTGAAGATATAGGGTAAAAATAAAGCTTAATGATGAAGTAGTTCTTGAGAAGAAGTAAGGATCTAGATAGATCCAAAGCTTTCTATTAGGCACTTCTGAGATCTATCCATTCAGCCATCCATCCATCCACTGAACATGGTACCGACCATGTACTATGCACAGTATATGGGGAAATATGGTAGAAACAAGACCAAGTTCCCATCCTTAGGGAACTTATATCTATAAGGTGACACAATAAGTATTTGAGTATATATAGTCTATGTAATGATGAGAACTATGAAGTAAGATTACAGAATAAAGGAGGGGGTTACTTAAGATGGTCAATGGTATTTGAGCATAATGAGGAAATTGAATAGAGACTGAATGAGATGACAGTCTGAGGCACAGGAAGACCTGTGGAAAGGATGATCTAGATAGAAACTATAGTAACTGGAAAAGGAACTAGGAAGCAATAATGAGGTGGTTAGGGTAAGTCCAGGGGTAAGAGAGATTGAGGAAGAATGGGAGAGGTGGTTGGGGAGAGAGAGAAAGGGGCCACTGTATAAGATTTCAGAGTCCATTGAGGGGTTTTGAGCAAGGGAGCAGCATGATAGCATTTGTGTTTTTAAATATACTGGATATTGTGAAGAATAGTCAGTACAGGAACAACAGTGGAATCAAGAAGGCTAATGATCTAGAGTGTGTGACAGATGCTGGCAACTTGATTTATGTTTGTGGTCAACAGACCTGTGGAAAAGAGGTTATATTCAAGGGTGCATTTTGAAGGAATAGCTAACGGTGCTATATGGAGAAAAATTAAGGATTACTCCTAGGTTTTTGATTGATTAACTGAATGTATGGGGTATCATTTATTGAGATGGAGAAGACGGAAAGGGGCAAATTTTTGGGGAAAACCAATAATTTATTGAGATTATCTATTGGATATGTTGAGTAGGCAGCTGGAGATACAGACTAAAGATTGGGGGAAGGTTATTAGAATATTTATATACCAAATCATTATACCTGCTTAAAATTTTCCAGTGAATCCTTAGGCACTCAAGACAAAATCCAAAATCTAAGCTCCCTTGGGATTGGCCCTTCTATGCATCTCCAGCATCATCACTCATCACTAGTTTCATACCACACCAAATACTCTTCAAATACAGATTCATTGCTCTCTCTTGCGCACATCATGCCGTCCCTTTGCTTAGATTATTCATTATTTGTCCCCATTTTGACCTAGTTGACTATTGTGTCCTTGAAACCTAGCCTTCCTTGTCCCACCAGCCATTTACCAGTCATTTGATACAGCTGGTTTTGATGCACTCTTCGTGACCACCACAATATTCTATACATGTCTCTATGGACTCTAGAACCAGGGGACCCAGGGTAATTCATAACTGTTGCAGGAACTTGGACAAGTGGGCTAACTTTCCTCATGTGTAAAATGAGGATAATACTACCTACTTCTTAAGGTTAATAAGGGAACTAAATGAGGTTGATGTGGATGATAGTGCTTATAACAGGTTGGCATAGACAAAACCTGTATAAGTCATTAACTATTATTATAATACTACTTATCACACTGTTAAGTAATTATTTTCATGTTTACATTCCTCCTGAAAAATATTAACCCTTGAGCACTTCAATTAAGCTTCTGGTCCACATTAAGCTTCAATAATTGTTTCTACAGAAATGAATGAGTTAACGAGTAAACAAACAATAGCATTGGGCCACAACAGTGCTATAAGGTGAACCATCAGGTTCTCCAGTGGACTTTCTCTATGTATAAGCTATTCCCTGTGGGTGAAGGTTATTTGTTTGATCCATCACTCACCAAACCAAGACAACTTGGGTTGTTGATCCTACATTCTATTTTGGTCACTGTTCAGTAAAAAATATCTTTCTTCCTTTTTTAAATACCTACCCTAGGATGTGTTCTATTGATTTTATAGAGAGGGAAGGAGGGAGGGAGGGAAGGAGGGAGGGAGGGAGGGAGGGAGAGAGAGAGAGAGAGAGAGAGAGAGAGAGAGAGAGAGAGAGAGAGAGAGAAGTGATAGAGAAACATTGCATTGATCGGTTGCCTCCTTCACATGCTCCAACCAAGGATGGGACCCATAATCCAGGTATGTGCACTGACTGGGAATCAAACTGCAGCCTTATAGTATACTGACTGGTGCTCCAATCCCCTGGCCAGTGTAACAATCTCTTTCTTTACCTTTGGATCAGGCAGACATGGTCCAAAAGCTTCCAGTAGAAGAGTTTCTTCTCTCACAGCTTGCTCATAGTCTGAGAAGGACAGTTTCCCATCATGGTCATGATCCTAGGAGTAACCAGCCATATATTAGTCAACTTGTAAAATACTTATTGCAAATACAACTGTCTTTTTAAAAAAATATACTTTATTGATTTTTTTACAGAGAGGAAGGGAGAGAGATAGAGAGTTAGAAACATCAATGAGAGAGAAACATCGACCAGCCGCCTCCTGCACACCTTCTACTGAAGGTATGCCTGCAACAAAGGTACATGCCCATGACCAGAATCGAACCTGGGACCTTTCAGTCCACAGGCCAACACTCTGTCCACTGAGCCAAACCAGTCAGGGCAATACAACTGTCTTTTTATGGTCAAGTGTTAATGGAAAAAAGGTACTAGAGAAATGAGACTAGTTAAATTGTAATGAACTATCAATATTATAAAAAAAAGAACACAATCCACGTGTTTGATTTCACCAAGCAGAAAACTGATAGTTACTATCATTTGAATTATTATTTTTATCCCACAATTAACCTTTAAATTTTAATATAAAACTCTAAATTATACATATTTACCATTTTCTTAAGTGTTATTTCAACCAAATCTTTGATTCCTTCATCAGGGTCTTCTTCAGATGGTTGTTTAAGGAGGCTGTTCTTCAACATGTGGAACATTTCCTCCTTTGAAATGAATCCATCACCATTCAAATCAAACACTTCAAAGCAATCTTTTAAAAAACAGCCAATTAGGAATTCGATATTATTCTTAAGGTAACATTTGCTCTGATAAAGTTCTCAAGACCAAGGTCTATATTGATATTCTTATCAATACCACAGGCCTTAACACAATCTAATTTCCATAATAAATGCTTAATGTTCACTTGTTGAATGTATGCAACAATCCTTAGAAAAAGCTTCATTACAATCAGCTATGGAAAAGCATGACAAGAGACAATAATTTGGCATAATATTCTCCAGGTATTATGTTGAGTGAAATAAGACAGTCAGAAAAAGATAAGTATCACATGATCACTTATAGGTGGAATCTAATGAATTGATGAACAAAATAGATCCGGAGACATAGAAGCATGTAATAGACTGAAGATCCTCAGAGGGAAGCAGGGCGGGGGGGGGGGGGGGG
>PVJC01034405.1:0-18839 GCA_004026665.1 Murina feae | reverse complement strand
TCAGCCTGGCTTGTGGCTGAGCAGAGCTCCCCCTATGAGAGCGCACTGACCACCAGGAGGCAGCTCCTACATTGAGCATCTGCCCCTTGGTGGTCAGTGTATGTCATAGTGACCAGTCATTCCCAGTGGTTCTGCTGTTAGGGTCAATTTGCATATTACCCTTTTATTATATAGGACAGAGGCCTGGTGCACAGGTGGGGGCTGGCTGGTTTGCCCTGAGGGTGTCCTGGATCAGGGTGGGAGTCCCACTGGGGTGCCTGACCAGCCTGGGTGAGGGGCTGAGGGCTGTTTGCAGGCTGGCCAAGCCCCCCAGTGGGGACCCTCACCCCATGGGGGTGTGGCCAGCCTGGGTGAGGGGCTGAGGGCCGTTTTCAGGCTGACCACAGCTGCGGGCTGGAAGCAGGTATCTGGGATTTATTTATCTTCTATAATTGAAACTTTGTAGCCTTGGTCCAGCTGCTCCCAGGCCACAAGGCTGGAAGCAGGTATCTGGGATTTATTTATCTTCTCTTTTTTTATTTTATTTTTTTTTTTATTACGTAAAATATTACAGAGAGTAGTACATGTGTCTCCTTTTTTCCCCCTCTTCACCTTCCCCCAGCCTCCCCTACCTCCTAGTGTTTTGTGTCCATTGGTTATGCTTATATGCATGCATAAAAGTCCTTTGGTTGATCTCTTACCCTCCCCTCCCCCCGTCCCAACCCTCCCCAGCCTTCCTGCTGTAGTTTGACAGTCTGTTTGATGCTGCTTTGCTTCTGTATCTATTTTTGTTCATCAGTTTATAATGGTCTTTATTATCCATAAATGAGTGATGTCATGTGGTATTTTTCTTTCATTGATTGGCTTATTTCACTTAGCATAATGCTCTCCAGTTCCATCCATGCTATTGCAAATGGTAAGAATTCCTTTTTTACAGCAGCATAGTATTCCATTGTGTATATGTACCACAGTTTTCTAATCCATTCATCTGTTGATGGGCACTTAGGCTGTTTCCAAATCTTAGCTATGGTGAATTGTGCTGCTATGAGCATAGGGATGCATATATCCTTTCTGATTGATGTTTCTGGTTTCTTGGGATATATTCCTAGAAGTGGGATCACTGGGTCAAATCACTGGTTCTATTTTTAAGTTTTTGAGGAAACGCCATACTGTCTTCTATAGTGGCTGCACCAATCTGCATTCCCACCAGCAGTGCATGAGTGTTCCTTTTTCTCCGTATTTATCTTCCATAACTGAAAGTTTGTACCCTTGAGTAGAGTTCAGGGCCGGCAAGGCAGGTGGGAAGCTTGGCTTCCTCAATTGCCAGGGGCAACCCAAGCCTCCTGCTTGCTTCAGCTCTATGGCCACCACCATCTTAGTTGGGTTAATTTGCATATATGATCCTGATTGGCTTATGGGCATGGCTTATGGGAGTGGCTTATGGGTGTAGCAGAGGTATGGTCCATTTGCATGTTTCTCTTTTATTAGATTAGATTAAATAAATTTTCAGTATCACCTCTGGCTTAAAAAAATAGAAATAATGCATTCTTCATGGATTGCTCTAAGGATCTGATGAAATCCTGTTTGCCTGGAGCACAAGTGCTCAATAAAAGGTAGCTGCTGTTATTAGTGATATTAATATTATTAGAGCTGGAAGCAGGGAGAGGGTCCCTGGGTGGTGAATGAGAAGGGTCCCAGAAGAGGAGGAGTGATGGGAACACCTGGGAGGGCACAGGATGGGAGCTCGTGGGCTGGACCAAGGAAATGTAGAGGCTGAGATTCAGTGGGGTCAAGTGAAGCAAGAGAAATCCAGCTCCTTGACTGTCTTTTACCAAAATGTGAGTCTGAGTGTGTGTGTGTGTGTGTGTGTGTGTGTGTGTGTGTGTGTGTGTGACTATGAAAGGATTAATGATCCATAGTATCAAAGAAAACTATAAACATTTAGAATAGTTGGACACAGTAATTCATAGATCTTGGTTTCTAAATATCATTCTTCTATTAGAGGAAACAGGAGATCTTTCAGGGTTGGAGAAGACCGCAGGACATTTGTAGTACCTGAAAATAATCATTTTGCTGAGGTCCCAACCAATGACGGAGGCATGTCCAAAAGACACGGGCCAACTTGAAAGGGCTCCTCTGGGACAATCAGGAAAGAAATGGATTGTGACCCATAGAACAAAGTAAGAGCCCATGCGTCCATACTGACATTAAAAAAAATAATTGTTAGAGGAAGGAAAGCTCTTCTCTACAAATTCTAGAATTTATAGAATTATTAGAATTCTAGCTCATAAATGTAGAAGAAAAGTCACCATTTGGCAAATGCTACAGTAATGATTATTTTATAGGAGAATCATCAGTGTATGCTAAAATTAGTAAAATATGATGAGAAACAGGATATTAACAGCCTCATAGAATCTCTCACATGGTAATTATTAATCACAAAGGGGAAAATGGTAACTTTACAGTAAAGAATCCTGGCAGCCACCTTAACCAAGTAAGCAAAGTTAATGGACCAGGAATGGACCAAGTCAGCATCATGTGCCTCTTGATATAAGGCACTGAGACAGATACATTATATCTGTAATATTCTTGCCAAAAAATGTATAACCTGACATTAGTCATGTGAAAACATGTGACACCTAAAATAAGGGCCATTCTACATAATAACTTAGCAAGTACTTCTTCAAAAATGTCAAAATCATGAAAGACAAAGGAAGACTGAGTGTTCCAGACTAAAGGAGATTAAAGAGGCATAATGACTATATGGAATATGTGATTCCGGGTTGCATCCTGAACCACAAACGGGAGATTTATAGGCCAGCTGGTGAAATGTGTGTAGTATTGTACCAATCTTAATTTCCAAATTTTGATTACTGCACTGTTGTTATATAACATTTGAGGAGTTGGGGTGAAGGGTATACGAAAATTCTTTGTACTCTTTACAACGTTTTTGTAAGTCTGTGACTAATTCAAAATGAAAAGTTAAAAAAAATCATAATTGTAGTTTTCTCACCAAATGAGAAAACTCCCAAATTGATTTGGCTGTGTAATCAGCTACTAATTACTGCTACTGATGGAAACTGCCTAATTTTCAGGCCACATAATGAGAAGCATTAACATAAATTTAGTGGTTTAAAATACCACCCATTTGTTAGCTTGCAATTCTGTAGGTCAGAAGTCACACAGCAAGACTGAATTCTCTGCTCAGGGTTTCATGGCTGGACTGAGTTACCATCAGGAGACTCTAGAGCAGTGGTTCTCAACCTTCTGGCCCTTTAAATACAGTTCCTCATGTTGTGACCCAACCATAAAATTATTTTCGTTGCTACTTCATAACTGTAATGTTGCTACTGTTATGAATCATAATGTAAATATCTGATATGCAGGATGGTCTTAGGCAACCCCTCTGACATGACCCACAGGTTGAGAACCGCTGCTCTAGAGAAAAACCTGCTTCTGAGCTCATTCTTATTGACAGAATTCAGTTCCTGTGGTTACAGGAATAAGGATCAAGTTCCTTGCTGGCTGTCAGCAGGGGCTACTATCAGCACCCAGAGGCTGCCTGCATCCCTTGCCATATGGCTTCTCCATCTTCAAGTCAGCCATGCTGAGTCCTTCCCATGCTTTGAACTCTGATTTCTTTCCAAACCAACCAGAGAAAACTCTCTGCCTTAAAGGACCCAGGTCACTAATTAGAAATTTTAATTACATCTGCAAATCCAGCAGTACTTAGATTAGTGATTGACTAAATACTAGTAACTGGAAAAGGTATAAGTGCAACAGGCTGGGAATCTTGGGGGCCATATGAGAATCCTGCCACCACAGAGAGTAATTTCTTAAACCAAATGCATGGATATGAATTGGCAAGCAGCTGTGAAAAGGGGAGTGGGAAATGGACTGCAATGAAGACATGGGCTGCCCAATGCCCCTGAGTCAGTCTGACCTGACTCCGCTAAAGGTTGATTCTCAGAGAGGGTCTCCTTTCCCTCCTAATAATCCTTTTATTTATTATTTTTATATTTTTGTTAATCCTCGTCTAAGGATATTTTTCTATTGATTTTTAGAGAGAGTGGAAGGGAGGGTGAGAAACAGAGAAAAATCAATGTGAGAGAGACATATTGATTGGTTGCCTCCCACACAGGCCCCTACTGGGGCTGGGGATCAAGCCTGCAACTGCGGTACCGTGCCCTTGACTGGAATCAAACCCCTGACTCCTTAGTCCATGGGCTGACGCTCAATCCACCGAGCCAAAACGGCCAGGGCAATCCTCCTATTTAAACTCTACTTCTGTGTGCAGCCCTGACTATATTGGAATGTAATTATCCTCCCTTTCTGCTGAATTTTCAGAAATCAGGATTTAGTTTCCAGGAGGCAATTTCTTTTTTATTTTTACTTTTTATTCATTGATTTTTAGGGAGAGGGATGGAGGAGGAGGCAGGGGAGAAAGGGAGAGGGAAAGAGAGAGAGACCTATTTGTTCCACATGAATTCATTGGTTCATTCTTGTATGTGCCCTGACTGGACATTGAACCCACAACCTTGGCCTATCAGGATGATGCTCTAACTACCTGAACTACTCAGGCAGGGCTATAGGAGGCAATTATTTTCAAATCCTTGCTTAATGTCCTTGATGCAAAATCCATGCTCAGCTGTCCTTGCAACTTTGCACACAACAAGCAGTTACAGCTGGGGCACTTGGGAACATGTGCCCTGAGCCAGACCAGCTCCCTACTAGCCAGGGACAGTTATCCCTTTCTTCAGAAGGAAAGAGCAGCTGAGATGCGGTTACAAAGTCAGTGGTAGGCCTTTGCAAGCTGTTCACAGGGTCTAACTCAGGCCTCTGACACCCCCTGATGGGGCTGGATTGCAAATAGAGCCATTGGAAATATCAGAGCTCTAAAGGACTCAAAATGTAACTGGTCTGCTCTTCTGAAGCCCATTCCCATAAATATATAATCAAGCCTTTTTTATTTAATGTTACAAAGAGCTTTTTTTTTTTTTTTTATAACACTCTGACAAATTATTGACTCAAGCAGAGGCAAACATTCACCCCATTTCACTGATGATGGAGCTGGCCTTGCTAGAGGAAGTGGTTTGCCCTGGCTGCTCGGCCAAAGGCAGATCAGAGATGTAAATCCAGGCCTCCTGACCAATGCGTTGTTCTCACTGTGCCGCACTGCCCTTCTCCAGGGAGCTGTGTTCTCTCCTCCTGTCCTTTCCTCCGGGTGGGACGTCACAGTCTTCAAAGGGTTAGCTCAGCTGGGACTGAGGGCTATTCAATCCCAATGTATTTAGTCTTTTTTTTTTAATTGATTTTACAGAGAAAGAGGAAAGGGGATAGAGGAGGTGGGGAGAGAGAAACATCCACTTGTTCTCGTTCTTAATGACCTATTTACGGTTAAGGAGCCAGGCTGCCTCTTTCCCAGAAATCAGACTAAACTTCTCAGGCCAAGTGGTAGCTTTCCACCCCCATTATGGTCCTAGAATTGATGCTGAAGAGGAAAACAAGGAGTCACAGAGATTTCAAATTAGTCATATAATCACTTCTGGAGATAAAGGGTGATTCTTCATTGTGTGGTTTCACTTTACCTGGAATAAGGACACTTTAGAGGCCAACTAAACAGTGGGCAAGCTAGGCCGGTGGGGAGAGGTGGGGCCATGTGACCAAGTGCAGCACTGGTTCTTGTTTTGCCTCTTGGTGCCTCCACTCTGGCCACTGATTCCTTCCTCTGCCTGTTTCCCCATCTGTAAAATGTAGAGAATATTAGTTGTTGACAGAATGAAAGGAGCAAATGACTGCTTAAAAAATACTGATTTTCTAACACTAGACAAACATGCTGTATATTTTTACTGTAATTTATGGTGGCATATATATACACACCAAAAAAAAACTGCTTGGAATTATTTTTATTTTCAACTAATATTCATTTTATTCAAATTTAAAGTGTTAGGTTTTCCTTACAATTTTAGATTTTAGTTTACTTATAACTTTATTTGATAAAAATAGTAACATATAACACTGTTAAGAAACCTTGACAACTGGTCTCATTCAGAAATTTAGTTATTTAAAATGCCTTAACAATTTTAAACCACATTTATGAAGTTAACACTTTATTATTTAGAATATTTCAGTTTCCTCACAAGTTCTTAACCAACTACATATGGTGAATCCTAAGTTGCCTTGCATGTTCTCATACTGCTTACAATCTTAATAGAACTGTATTGCACCTTTTAACTTAAATGACAAGTCTATACCAAGCATGTCAAACTCGCGGCTGGCAGGATGCATATGACCCACAACAAATTTTTTTTTTAATATATTTTATTGATTTCCTACAGAGAGGAAGGGAGAGGGATAGAGAGTTAGAAACATCGATGAGAGAGAAACATTGATCAGCTGCCTCTAGCACACTCCCAACTGGGTATGTGCCCGCAAGGCACATATGTGCCTGACCGGAATTGAACCTGGGACCTTTGAGTTCACAGGCCAATGCTCTATCCATTGAGCCAAACCGGTTAGGGCCACAACAAATATTTTTGTGGCTCAGCCAATATAACGGTATGTAAAAAACATTTTAATAAAAATTTCATAACTTAATTTTTACGTCCTGTTATACATAATTATTAATAACTAACTATAACTACAGTTTGCTAATGATTGATTACTATAATTGTGTTGCCTTCATTTCCTTACAAGCCTTATGTGCATGCGCACCATTTCTCTCCACTAATACTAGCAGCAAATATTTTAGCAGCCAATTACTATATTATTAGTCTTGGACTGACTTGTTTGGTGTGCGCAACAAGAAATATTTTGCTTTCGGAGAACAAGAAAAATAGGTTTATTTGCATTATGCTTATTAATTTGTGCAATTATTCAGTTAATTTCAAGAAAAAAATATTAATTTTTTAGTTAATATTCAAGAAAAAAACATTAACTTTTATTAAAATGTTCTATTATTTTACGTTAATGATTACTCATTTATTTCAGCCCTTTGTATTCAGCTTGTCTCTATAGAAATAGACCTACATTTCTACAAAAATTGAAGCTTTGTTTTTTTTGTGGCCCACATAAACTTAAACCTTGTTTATTAGGCCCGTATAAGCCTTTGGGTTTGATATGCTTGGTCTACATCAATCACTCAATTACATTTTTAAAACTAGAATCACAAGATCAGTCCATGGGATACTCAGATTTGTCACATTCTCTTAAAATTACAAGTTCTTAAAATACCAAATAGATACAGGTCACCTAAACTTAACCCCAAAATAGCAAAAGCATGAGCTGAATTTGCTTCACATTCCTCTGTTTATATAAACTTTTCCAAGGTTAAAAGAAACTTACCTACTCAAGTTACAATTATGTTATTACCAGCAAACTGGAGGTCCTGTCCTACAGCACTAAGGTTACTTACAGACCAGAAAGACGCTCATTAAGATGGCAAAAAAAACCATAATAATGATTTTCCAAGCCTTCTGAATTGTGGGTTATATTATTTTTGCAATAAAATAATTTAAAACTAAAGAGAAAGCTAAATTACAGATCTGCCACAGGGGAGTTTCCAGATGGGACATGAGATGAGCTTTTAAACTATTACAAAGCATTTGTTGCTTACTTAACACAGGCTTCAAGAATTGGCCAGGGAATTAATTTCTACATAGTGTCATATTCTGGAGGCACCAGTGATTGTGTTCAGGGCTTTGGCCTGGCCATTGTGCAGTTTCCTCGGGCACAGGCTGCACAGGTGGAAGGACAGCTAATGACTGGAGAGAGGGACAGGCCTGGAGGATTAAAGAAAAAGCAAGAGTCAAAATCAGTCCATGAAGTAAGGGCACTTCATTAGCACCTAAGAGATCGCCAGAACTCGGGGCTCTAAAGGACAGATATCTAGCTCAAAAGAACGTAGGCCAAAGGGCAATTTTCTGAAAGAATACTGATCACTCAAGATGAAAAACAGAACATCCTAACCACAGGATAAGACGACACTGCTGCGGGGCCGCAGGCACCATCACCAAGGTCCCAGGGAACGAGGCCGCTCCCACGGAATCTGTGAGTTCCGAGCTGGGAGAGAGTGGTTCTGAGGAACGGTGTGGGCTGTTCAGGACAGTCATGGTTCAGAAGAGCAGCTTGTCCCCTGGGCTTCATGAAGGCAGAAATGGTGCATTGCACCAGAAGGGTCAGAAATCAGGAGACCTGGATCTATGCCAACTCCTATCACCAACACACTTGCTCACCTTGGGCAAGCCTTCCCTTCTCTGGGCCTCAGAAATCTCTACTTCAAAGTGACTTAGAGCCCTTGAAAGGGACGTCCCAGGCCTGACTTTACAGTTCTCTGAATAAGAGACAGGAAGGCAGATTGGGAAGCAAAGGAGAGGAAATAAGGGCACTGGAAAGAGACTGACAAGAGACAAACACCCTAAGAAAATAGGGATTTAAACAGAAAAACACCACCTCCAGGGAAAGTGCTTAGTCAGACACGAAATAAGAGAGGCTGGTGGCCCAAGATGCACTGGAGTGTCTGGTCACCCCACAGGGAGAGACCCTGCCATTCTTGTTGGCAGACCCTCTGAAGTGCCTCAGGCCAGGTCCCCCGTCACTTTATTTCGCCCTGAATCCAACTTCTGGCATCTGTGATACTATTCAAAAGCAGAGTGACTGTGCATAATCCTCTTTATGGAACGTTTCCTCTCAAGACATGTGCTCTGAGCCCGCCAGGTACAGAGCCGATAAATGAACATTTACTGGATGGATGAAGGATGGATATTTGGAGGACTGCTCCTCAAAGCTTAGAGCTATGACATTCATCTTTATAGCTTCAGCTCCAAGAGCTGGTTCACCATAGATGCTTAACTGTTAAATGAGTCAGTTGATCACAAAGCTACCTTTGCTGCTGAATATGGATTCATATTTCTTTGTGGCTTGGACTCCAAATACATCCTGTCCGTCTTTGTGTCACTGGTTCTATCAATTCTCAGAAAATACTTAGCAAACATTTGTTTAAAATCAGGTCTTCTCTATTTCCTGTTCTGTGACTCGGTGTTTGATACACAGAAAGAAAAGGAAGAATAGATGTTTATTTAAGAAGTGCATGCCTCTCCTGGCCAGCGTGGCTCAGTGCTTGAGTGTCCACCTATGAACCAGGAGGTCAGGGTTCAATTTCTGGTTGGGGCACATGCCCAGATTGTGGGCTCAACCCCCAGTAGGGGGCGTGCAGGAGACAGCTGATCCATGATTCTCTCTCATTGTTGATGTTTCTATCTTTCCCTTTCTCTCTGAAATCAATAAAAATATATTTTAAAAAAGAAGTGCTAATGAACTGTCAGGGCTCACCTCTGAGAGCTAATGAACTGTCAGGGCTCACCTTCAATGAGGGATGCTCTAAGCGTGAGTGTTTGGCACGCTGCCCACCTGTATCAGAGAGGGAAATTGTTGGAAGAAACAACTGGCAGATTTTAGTGGCTTTGTGTAAAAGTGTATCATGCTCACTGCAAGGTGTCGGTGTTGGTGGATGGGGTGGGGTGGAGACTCTGCATTTACAGACTTAGGCACATATCTTCTTGTCGGTCCTGTTATCTTCTATTGGATCCTCTGCCGGCAGTCAGACTCAATCCTGAGCTCCAGTGCTGGGGCAGCAGCTTAAAAGGCACCAGAGACAAATGGGGAAGAACTGAATTGTCCAGCATCGGGCCAAGACCTGGGGAAAGAGGGGAGGAGGAAAAAAGAGAGGGAAGGAGGGAGACACAACAGCTTCCTCCCAAACATGCTGGCAGAGGCCGTTGTTCCTTTTCTGAGTCTGCTCCCACCCCCACCCCCATCCCCCTGAGCTGGCCAACAGGCACCATATTTAAGACTGTACTAAACATCTGTTAAAATACAATTAAACAATTCTTCCTAAGTCCTGTATTAAATTTAAAAATTATCCTGGGAGTCACTGACTTTCAGATACCAAATTCTGTATCAGTTAGGGATGTCTGTCCATAAGTAACAGAAACCTGAATCTACTTAAACAAGAAAGGACTTCTTTCTGGTGTAGGAAGTACTGAAGTAAGCAGTCCAGAGCAGGTGCAGTGAATCTGTAGTGCTCTGTTCCACCAACCATGGTATGGGGCCTTCCTGCCCACAGTCTGACCACTGCTGCATCTCTAGGTATTAGGGCCACATCACTCAAGGTTGAATTGGGACAAAGAAGCAGCACCAGGTCATCTTTCTCTTTTACCAGGAAAGTAAAAGCTTTCCCTGAAAGACCTCAGATATTTCTACTTCCATCTCATTACACAGAATTATAACTTGGGTACTGGGAAGCAGAAAATGCGCTTCCTTGGGGCAAGTGGGAAAGAAGGAGTGGGCCATAGCATGTTACCCCAGTGATCCTGTACAGAGAGGGTGGTTTTAAAGACTTTTCAGTCCTCTTCAAAATGATCAGATGTTGCCTGGCCGGTGTGGCTCAGTGTTTGAGCGACTTATGAACCAGGAGATCATGATTGGATTACCAATCAGGGCATATGCACAGATTGCAAGCTCAATCTCCAGTGTGGGATGTGCAGAAGGCAGCCGATCAATGATTCTCTCTCATCATTGATGTTTCTATCTCTCTCTCCCTCTTCCTTACTCTTTGAAATTAATAAAAATATATTAAAAAAAACAAAACAAAACAAAAAAAACCGATCAAACATTGGTTGAGAGGAGCATTCCTTCCTGTATATTTAAGGTTCTTCATATCCCAGTCCTTAAACTTACTCAAAGTAAATATTTTAGACAAACACCAATCTTGGCCTAAGGATTTTAAAGCATTTTCCTAAAATGAACTGTTTCAGATTCCCAAGATGAATCTGAAGTTCAGAGTCGACATCCTGTCTTGTAGGTAAGTCTGATGTCATGGCTTTGCCATGTCTGGGGATACTCAGTGGCCTGTCTCTGGCTGGCTGGACTAAATGAAAACTGATGAAGACTTGGAACCAAAAGTTTGACCCACCCGCGGCTGGGTAGGAGGAGTGGACTTTCCTTTCAAGGAAAAGTGTGTGAGTCAATCAAACACCTGAAGTTTTGGTGTGGATGAAAGTGGCTTTAGTAAAGGGCTCACACTTTGAATTTTTTGTTTTAACAGGGCTCTAAGAGCCAGAAAAACATATATTCTATAAGCTCTGAATATGTTTATTAGGTCAATTATACCTTCATCTGCTTACTAGCATTGACATATTTTAGAACCATATTTGTGTCCATATTTTCAACATGATATATATTTTTATTTAACTCATAGTGCCAAGAGTTTTATAAGCATGTTTTTTTTTAATGTTTTTTATTGATTTTGAAAGAGAGGGGAAGAAAGAGGAAGACAGAAAGATTGATGAGAGAGAAACATTGATTGGCTGCCTCCTGCATGCCCCACACTAGGAATCAAGCATACAACCCAGGCATGTACCCTAACCGAGAATCAAATCAGCGATCTCTTGGTGTATGGGTCAGCGCTCAACCATTGAGCCACATTGGCTAGGCAGAATGATAAGCATTTAATCTATAATTTTTAAATAGATAACTGGTATAAAAATATATAATTTCCCTGAATATTTTAAACCTGACCCAGTCAACAAACAAATCACATAATTTGGCTTAAATTATTACTTCAGTCTGCAGGCTGACGCTCTATCCCTGAGACAAACTGGTTAGAGCCATTCATGAGTTTTATAAACAACTGCCCATATGAAGTCGCTAGAGGATCTGAGTCCTCATTAAAGTGAAAATAACTAGATTTTGTTTCCTCAAGGAAAAGGATGAATTCTGTGGTTCAAAGCATCGTTCCAATACACCAAGGTTACAGGTCCGATCTTTGATCAGGACACATACAAGAAGCAGCCAATGAATGCATAAATAAGTGGAACAACAAATTGATGTTTCTCTCTCGGCCCCCCCTTCCTCTAAAAGAAATTTTAAAAATACATACTTTTATTTATTTCAGGGAGAGGGAGATAGAAACATCAATGATGAGAGAGAATCATCAATCGACTGCCTCCTGCACACCCCCTGCATACATCACTGAGCTACACTAGCTGGGCTCTTTCAAATAAAATTTTTTAAAATTTTAATAAAAATAGGTGGACAGTTGTAAAAATGAAGAAAATCTTACCTTTTAGGACAGCATAGATGGACCCGGAGAGAATTGTTCTAAGAGAAATAAACCAGTAAGAGAAAGACAAGTCCCATATGATTTCACTTATATGTAGAATCTAATGAACACAATAAAATAACAAAATAGAAACAGATTCATAGATACAGCGAACAGACTGGCAGCTGATAGAGAGGAAGAGTTTGAGGGACTTGGTAAAAAAGGTGAAGGAATTAAAAACAACACACCTCATAGACACAGACAACAGTATGGTGAATATCAGAGGGAAAGAGGAGTGGTGGGAGGTAGACGAGGGTAAAGGGGTAACAAAAGGACTTGACTCTGAGTGGTGAACACAATACAGTGTACAGATGATGTATTATAGAATTGTACACCTGAAACATAATTTTATTAATCAGTGTCACCCCAATAAATTAAATAAATAAAAAAATACAAAAGAATAGGTGGACAGAGAAATAAACACAGTGAGTCAGAGACCTGAGTAAAAGTGAAAATGATACAAAGTGAAGTGACTGGGAATTAAGAAAAATTCTCCTCCATCCTTGTCCCAGTCTCCTTAGGACTTTTTACAGAGATAGAGGTTTTACTTTTAGTAAATATAATGTCTTCATCAAAAACAGTCTTCCCTTTTGTTTACTCTGGTAATGTCAACTTATCTGATTGTTGCAGAAACCCTACCTCTTTTATGCTTTGGAGTGCTAATAAATACCTCCTAGGAAGGGCATGAGAGAGTGCATTTGGAAGAGTAGCACAGAGAAGACTGCGACACCCAGATGCAGGGAGCTGAGGGGCCCTGATGCCTATGAACTAGCGAATCTTAGAGCAGGATAGGGAATGCTGGAACTTAAACATACAGTTACGCTTGCAAAATTGTAGACATTAAACATCATAATTCCCCTTGAGCTTCTAAAGTCATGCAGCAGTTCTGAATTTCACTTTAAAAAAAAGTCAGTTCAGGAGTTCTTCAGCCATCTCTCTTTTTTAAAAAATTAGGAATTATACTTTTTAATTAACAGACTATTTTTAGAGCAGTTTTAGGTTTACAGAAATATTAACCAGACTGTACAGAGTTCCCATATACCCCTTCTCCCTCTGTTGCACATTTCCCTGTTATTAACATCTTGCATTGGTCTGGCATGTTGACTACAATTGATGGGCAATACTGATATATATTAACTAAAGTCCATAGTTTACATTAGGGCTCACTTTGTGTTTTACTTTCCAAGGTTTGAATAAATGCATGACATGTATCCATCATTATAACACTAGAGGCCCAGCACATGAAATCACGTAAGAACCAGACTCACCATGCTGCATGGGACCCCAGTCTCACCGTGCCACCGCAGGACCCCAGACCTGCCGCACCATGAGACCCATCAATGTACCTCCTGGTGACCGGTCGTTTGGTCGTTATGGCATTACGGCCACTGGCTTTTTATAATATAGATCATACAGTATATTTTCACTACCCTAATGCTCCATCTATTCATTCTTCCCTTCCTCCTCTTCCCAGCCCGTTCGGCCATCTCTAATTCCTACAAGCATGGATCACTTTTTAAGAGAAAATATTATTAACACATTCAGAAAGTCATTTAACAAGCACAGTAACTTTTGGTGATTTTTTAAGGAATTACTTTCATTATATGCTGTGGGGAAAAATAAGACAAGCCATTGTATGGAAAATTTTCTGATTGCCTACCTAACATCCATGCACCCTCTTTTCCATAGGAAAAAACTTCCAAGTTTCAGCAGGACACAGGCTGCCTGGGAAAAAAAAGTCTACATCCCCAGTCTCATTTGTAGCTAACCACTCATTTGACAAAGTTGTCCATAGCAAAGTAGCAGAAATACTGTACTGCAGTATTAAAGAACTGGGATGTGCCCCAAAACTCTTCTTCTACCCCTCTTTCTCCTTCCTGTAGGGGAAGGCATACATGATGGATTGAACTTACACAGCCTTCACAGACCAGGAAGTAGAAGGCACATGCTAAGGATGGCAGAGCAATTAGACAGCACGTGTTCCTGATACCTTCACCTGGCCACCTCTGGACTGCTTATCTTGGAACTTTTATGTGAAGGACAAAAACACTCTTATTTAAGCTACGATACTGAGTTTAATATTGTACCCCCCAAATTTGAGCTCTTCAGAACCTCAGAATGTGGGAAATAGTGTGTCTGCAGATGTCATTAATCAGGATGAGCTCATACTTGGTTTAGGGTGGGCCCTAAATCCAATATGACTTGTGGCCTTATAAAAAAAGAGACATGAAGACAGAACACCAGGTGATAGATCTCTCAGCCAGAAAATACCAGTGATGGCCAGCAACCATTGGAAGCTTAGGAAGAGGCAAGGAAGTATCATCATCTAGGGAATTCAAAAAGCACCTTGACAACTTGATTTTAGATTTGCAGCTTCCAGAATTGAGACAGAATTCATTTTTGTTGTTTTAAGCCTCTTGGTTTGTGGGGATTTGCATTGGCAACCCCAGGAAACAGCTACAGCTACTGTTATAGTTTGCTGTCTTTGTAACACGAGGTCTAACCTAACCCTTATACAGAATACGCTGTTTTTCCTACTTGATTCTATTGTCATCATTCACTCAAGAAATGAAAGTTCTGCTGGAAAATGGCTGATTTCTTCCACTGATTTATAGGCGATAAAGAACTCTGCCCAGAACCTTCCTCACTTCACCTGCCACTGAGATTCAGCAGTGTTCTCTGTGACCGCCTTTCTTCACAATCTGATACAAACTGCAACAGGAGGGAAGGAGGGGAGACCAGGAAAACTGACTAATTAATAAGATTACTCAGTTTACTTTCTAATACATAGGTTCTCTTTCATTCTTGTTCCATCTTTCTTGATCACTCTTCTCCCTTCTCTGTCTACCACTGGGCCCACCCATTCTGGGAAAGGGACCTTTGGGCTATCCCAATCAAGTGCTAACTGGGACATATATTTTAGAGCTGGCTAAAGCAGCCAAGGGAACAAGGCCATGCTCCAAAATTTCAGATATATAATTCCATTCACTTCAAAAAGAAAAGAACAATAACAGCCAGCTTTAGTTGGATAATTACCATGTGACGTTAACTAGGTAACAAGTGCTTTCAATGCAGCAAGATCCTTACTTTTTGCTTCTCATCATGATATAAAGCCAAGTGCCAACACAAGCTTTGCTGACAGCCTGATTCATCAATACCTCTCTGGTGCAGCAACAATGAATCCAGGAGAATGTGCAGTTATAAGTTCCTCCTTTCCCAACACTGCATGACTCCACTCATCTGTTTTCAATTGCATTAATGCCTCCAGTGAATTATTGCCACACTTTAAATATCAGATTCAGAAACTCTTTTTTAGTGATGGCAGAGGTTAGAAGAGAAACTAAAAAAGTTTTAAAAATAAAATCAAAAGTTTCTTTTGAATACACATTTGGCCTTTAGCAATGCATACAGGCATATCTAAGGTAAAGTTTGGTAAATAGTAAAAGGTTTACCAGGTTAGGGAATTGCCTTGAACCATCACTATCTCAATAGATGAGGTGCATAGCATCAGCCCTGCTAACTCCCAAGGTCCATCAGCCTTCTGTGTTCCTTGGTGAACTCTCATGATAGTATCGGCAGTGGATGGCTTCCTGCAACTGACTAAAAAAGGTGAAGAATAATTTTTTTACCCAAAAGCCACACCAAAAATGTTCAGAGCTCAAAGAAGTTGTTATTCATTAAATAGATATTTCAGAGCCTACTATGTGCCAGCTGGTACTGGGCATATTGGCAGGGTAGACACTCTTTGCACTTGTGAATTTTATGGTCTAGCAAGAGTACAGATTTGCAGCCATGCAAGCTCCACAGTGTGACAAGTGCTATGATATAGGCTGACAAAGGGTGTAATGGGAACAGAGCGCACACCTAGAGTGGAGTGTACTCACATGTATATGTGTATACATATGGCATATATACAAGCTAATTTATTAGGCACTAATAAACTAAGCATTAAAGCCTGAAGAATAAGCAGAAATTATCCAGGGTGAAGTGGAACAAATGCTTTGAAGCCACATAGGCAGAACTTCGGAAAGTTCAGTGTGGCTGCCCTGGACCTGAAATGGGGGGGATGGTGAAAGGTGAGGATAGAAAAGTATACAGGGCATGAGATCAGGGGCTTTGTCAGACATATGAAAGATAATCCAGGAAGCTCTGAGTTTGAGGGCACTGACTCAATTAAGGGGTAAAGTCTAGGCCTCAGGCTCAAACTGGAGTTTTAAAAGTTTGCTGAATTAAATGGGGGTGGGGATTCCAAGGTCACCATCCAAATACCAGTTGAGGAATGTAGCCTTTTTTGAATAGCTTGTATCCAGCTAAAACTTGGGGCTCTTTCCAAGGAAAGGGTGTATAATGTATAAGTCTGATGGAACACTGTTTAGAAACCAGCCACATCCTACACAATAAAAGCCTAATATGCTAGGTGTCTAGTTGTCTGTTCAACCAATCAAAGTGTAATATGCTAATGATATGCTAAGACTGCTCAACTGCTTGCTATGATATACACTGACCACCAGGGGGCAGACACTCCAACTAGTAGGTTAGCTTGCTGCTGGGGTCTGGCCAATCAGAACTGAGCGAGATGGGCAGGACACGCCCTGAAGTCCTCTCATGGTCCTTCCCAGGCTGGCCAACCTCCCTCGTCCCTCCCCAGCCCTATCGTGCTGAACTGGTGTTGAATTGGGGCAGAAGGCCAGAGCACTGATGGGGTGTCTGCAGGAAAAATACAAAGCTGATAGACTAATTGATATACCTGACCTGGAGAGAAAGGAGTGAATGACAGATAAAAACCAATGGGAGAATGACAAAAAAACAACTTAAAATTTCAAGTACATATACTAAACAATTTTTAAAAACTTGGCAATTATTATTAATTCTAGGAAAACCCAAAAGTTATATAAGAAAATAATCATAATGGATCATACATGATTATATTTATGTACTAGTAAGTTAGCAGTGACCATTGCTTTTACCAAAAGAAAACAACATTCACATGAAGTTCCTAGGGAAATATATTTTGTTAAAGTAAAATTTGATGGAAATATATTAGAAGAATTGAGGAGGAGAAATGGGATGTGAACAATTTGGTTTAGAGAGCTGAATAAATCCTCCTCTCAATGATAACAAAAAAAATTAGAAAAATGTTTAAAAATAATAAATCAAGAACTAGTACTACAAGCAATGAAGTTAGAAATAGGGAAATAAATACCATAAACAGTTACAAGAGTGCAACATTTTTCTTTGGGAAACAGGATTGGTGGGGAAGAGGACTGTTATAATTTGCTATGAGTCTTTGAGTACTTAGTGACTTTATTATTATTCTGACTACAATTAAAAACTGAGGATAGTTTCTATAGCCCTAAATTTACTTTTCAACCTAAATTTCAGTAATAATTATGACTCAGTTGGCTCCTCATAAAATACCTATATCCATACTCATCTAGGAGGTTTACTGACTTGCCATCAGTTTATTACTTAAGTGATACAACATCAGTATGGTTTTATTTTTTCGTTCTTGTGACCTTAAAAACAGTACTGTAAAATAACTGCCAAGTGTGTCTTTGCTAGCTTAAGACTTTTTTCAAATTATCAGATTTTGATTCTATTTGTTCCTTCTGTTTTTCCAAGATAAATTGGTAATAATATTCCCTCAGCAACTCCATTACTGTCCACCAACTTCCTCCTTTCATGTAACTTCTAGTTTCAAAAGCCACACACCTGTCCAACAGGCTCTGTTATGACCCTTCCATGGGGTACAGTACCTTAGCTTATCAGAAATTTTGAAAAGGACACTTAAGCAATGGGAGAAAAGAGCAACAGGCAGAGAGGAAGAGGTATTTTTAATATCGTGTGAGAGTGCAAAGGAGGGGAAGGGTGGTTACTAAAGAAAAAAGCCCAGCTGTTACCAAATCTAGAAGTAGCTGGTGTTCTGAAACATATTTAAAAATATCTCCAGACCTTATAATGTTTAAAAGGACAATAATGTAACAACACTGTTTTCCTTTATTATCATAGTTGTATGAACCCATAAAGTATTTCCCTAATCTTTCCCATTCTCACACTTTAAAAAAGGTTTTAAGTTACTTTTAAAACAATAAATCTATTTTGTAACTGTCTATCTGATAACAGAAACAAAGGAGGCTTACTAAACAGCATTTCACAAAATAGGGTCTATGTGTTGCTCTTCACTTAACAATTATCTTAATAACAGAACTGGGTAAGAAGAATACATTTCTAAAAGAAAATTGCTATTTTTTTCTATATTGTCAATATATGTGCATTTATATAAAATGTCATTATTAAATTCACTCGTCTTCAAAAGATTTAAAATCCTTAGACTATCATGCTTTAAAAAATAAAACAGAAAAAACCCAAGATGGCGGCATAGGTGAACATCAGAATTGGGGCCGTGCACAACTATTTTAAAACAACAACGAAAAGAAAAAACGGACACCACCCAGACCCACAGGAAGGCTGGCTGAGTGGAAATTCTACAACTAGAAAGAGACTGAGGCTCAGAGGAGGTGCGAAAATAAAGTGCAGAGGTACGGAGGCACGCGCAAAGGAGCTCACGGAAAGGGCTCGCAGCATTTCGTACCAGAGGGAAGCACAAGCTCCCGACAGCTTTGAACTCCAGTTCCAGGTGAGTTTCTGGGGACTCAGAACCAAACGGGGAGGAGCTGGACTGTCAGGCACCGCCGGGCAC
>PVJC01034404.1:0-18831 GCA_004026665.1 Murina feae | reverse complement strand
GTGTCTACCCTATGCCGCCATCTTGTTTCTCTTGTGTACTTTTTTTTTTTACTTGATTTACATTCCTTCCTTGTACTTCCTTTGGGAAGGTTATATAGTCACTCAACTTGCACATAACTAGCCCAGTTCTTCCAATTACTTCCTTATATTATTTTAATATAGAAAGAGATTTGGAGTCCCACTTAGTTAGGCACATACGTAGGCCTTCCTTGGTAGCAACACAACACTGAACAAATAACCTTTTTTTAAAAAAATCTTTATTGTTTAAAGTGTTACATATGTCCCCTTTTATCTTTCATTGACCCCACGCCCCAGGCCCCAGGCCTTCACCACCCTATTGTTTGTGGGTTATGCAAATATGCATTCAAGTTCTTTGATAGATCTTCCCACCCACCCACCCCTGCCTTCCCTCTGATATTTAAGGATGACAGTCTGTTCCATGCTTCTATGTCTCTGGATCTACTTTGTTCATCAGTTTATTCTGTCCATTAGATTCCACTCATTCCATTAATATGAGTGTGATCATGTGATACTTGTTTTTCCCTGGCTGGCTTATTTCGCTTAGCATAAAAAGAATGTGTATGAACACAAAAAGTAGATTAGTGATTGTTTGGGCAGGAGGGATCTTACTGGATGAAAATATTGTTAAATTGATTTATGGTCATGTTTAATGTTACTAAAAATCATTGAATTGTATATCTGAAATGGGTGAATCATGTATACGTAAAATATACCTCAGTATATAAAGCAAAAATAAACAAATAACCTTAAATCCTTCCCCCCCCCCCATATATTATAATCCTTTGGTCAAAACTTTATAAGAGCTAGGTAGTTCTTGCATTATATCTTGAGATGCCAAATGGTATTAAGCTATTTCTCACTGCCCTGTACTTTTATTTTGGTTTCTTGGCAAAGGTCTCTTTTCTTAAATTATCTTTATACCTTATGCACTGATTTCTAACATACTATGAGATCTGCTTTTACATTTGATCTTACTCCCTGTCACATGGGACTCTCCCAATACCTTTGATCTGTTCACACTGGACCCTGGGTACACCAGACATTCTGTCCACGTTGGGCCAGTTAGAGAAACTAAAGAAGCTTGAAATCAGAGACAAGCTTCCAGAAGAGACTGGAAAAGGTAGAAACAGGTCATACTGACAATGTATTGCTAAGCAGGACCCTGATCTAGATGCCCACTGCTTTCACATACTTGAATTAGGCCTCAAGTAAACCATGGTCATCTTTGTTTCCAACCAAGACAGCTGTATTATCAGAGATTCTACAGATAAGAATTCCTTGACTTGGTGGACCAAGAAATCATCATTCAAATAATGCTATACAGACCAAAGAAATGTTAATAGTCATAAAATTCAGAGCCAAGAGAGGAAAAATCATGTTCATGAAAAAAAATATGAACCATCTGAAAAGAAAAGATACAAAGAAGTTACCTTATATGTAATACTTTCAATAAGAGATTTTTTTAATAAGAAGATACCTTTTAAGATGTTTAATATAGCTGCTAAGCCATGAAAAATACCACCTTCAGAGGAAGCACATACAAGAAAATAAAAGGAGGCTCTCAGGTTCCAAGTTTCCAGCCAAGATCAGTAAGGTAAGTACATGAAAGATTATGGCTGTGAAATTTTAACCTTTTAACTGTTCAGCTGAAATATCTTGTGTTAGAAAGTGAATGATTCTAGAGCAGAAAACCTCGGGCCTGCAGCTCATGTATTTGTTCCCACCCTTGTACAAGGCATTGCCAGTTCCCTGGGAAACCATTTATTTTAATTGTCAAATGTTTTCCTGTAGTTCTTTGAGAATATCATCACTACCCATGATCTTCAAGCAGAGTTTTTCAAAAATAAAACTGTTCTAAATTCAGTTTCGGTAAAACATACTGCTTTCTAATGGAAACTCTTTCAAGACCTCCACTTCGCCCTCATAATTCACAGGTTCTCCTTATTCTTCCATAACTTACTATTCATGAAACCAAAGTCAACAGTAAACAAAATGAGTGAAAAAAAAGTGAACGCATGTGTAGGTAGAGCACAGGAGGTTTATCTCGGTGCAGTGGCTGATGCAATGCTGTGAGTACACTCCAGCAATTCAAATCTTTCTGGCAAACCAGAAAGATGGCAACGCCCGCCTGAGCCCCTCCTATTCCACCTACACAGTACCCTGACCTTTATGCTCATTGGCTCCCTAAGAAGACCTGGTGTTCCATGATTGGCTACCTCCACTAATATATAGCGCTGTACTTCCTCAATAAAATTAGACCTGCGTCACAGAACCTGGTCTCCGGAGTCATGCATGCAAGCGTCCTAGTGCTAGGGGCTCCGTCGTCCTCACCCCTGGGAAATCCCCTGCTTCATGCATGGGCTACATAGGATCTAAGATACTTCCTAGGATGCTAACCATCAAAACCATAACCTCCAGCCTCTTCCCACAACTTCATTCCGCACAAACTTATCCTTCCATCATTTCTCTCTTTTTTTTTTAAGAGTTAAACAACTTTATTAAGACCAGAAGAGTTGGGAGAAAAAGAAGTAAAATATATAGTTTCTCAATATTTACTTAAATGTTGGTGTTCCTTCCATTTTACCACGGTGGGCTCAAACTTCTTGCTTGAGTTTAAGGCTCTGAGGTGGAAGAGCATTGCCATATGTAGGATATTTTTCCAAATATTCGGTAGTTGGGCAAAACTCACCAGGATTTTCATAAACCCTTGTGGTTCCATGTGGACAACGATGTCACCCGCATGTGCAGATCTGACACAGGCACCAGCCCGCATGCTCTCCGCCCGTGGGGTGCACTGCGAGGCGCCTGGGAGCAGCCACTGTCCCAATTCCCACGCGCCTGCCATCATCCAGGCAACGCGGACCCCTGGGAGACCTCCTCCATGATTTCTTATTCTTGAACCAGTTTTCTCCACAAAACCTATGCTATCAGACCCCAGCCCTTATTTGATTCCTTCATCACTCACTATATAGACAACAGTGTGAAAATCCATGGTATGTTGGTCTTGACATTGAAGAAAATCAAACAAGTTTCTGTTGTCCGTGCCACGCATTACTGTTGAGTATACGAGTTTTCTGTAGGTATAGCTGTATCCCGAAAATTGTTTCTCATCTGTTAATCTCCATGCCTATATCACAGATCTTTTGTTATTATTCAAGCACACGCATGGTAGCAAAGTTTACCCTCAGCATTCAACCTGTCTTCCACGCCTCTTCTTTGAGTTCTACCTTTTCAAGTAGGGTCATGTCGCACTAACAGAGAATCAGACAAGAGAAAGCAAGGCTTCAGCTCCGGGTGATTCAGAAACACCCTTCTGCCTTCTCCCTGGCAAAATTAGGGCTGGATACCAGAAGAGAAAGCTTGGGTCCTGTAACACAAACCATTCTTTTCCTGGTACCCCCAAACCCTGATCTGGCTATAAGTTTTTCATGAAAAAAACTGCAGCAAGCTGTGATATTGTGATTTATAGTAAGAAAAAATATATTTGGTCTTCATCCTTTTTTTTTTTTTTTCCTGGCAAAGAGCTCCTAAAATCCTGGAATTTTCTAAGAGATGAAAGGCATAAAGGTGTCTTTCATTATATTAACGAAGTGGCTTTGGGATCTCCCTAAAGGATGGGGGCTGGTTGCCAAGAGACTCAAGTAATTAGAGAGTTAAAACTTGCAGTCCCTCCTCCATACTACCTCCTCCTGGGAGGGGAGAAGGGCTGGAAGTTGGATCAATTATCAGTGGTCAATCATTACTACGTAAGGAAGCCTCCACAAAAAACAAAAGGACAGGGTTCCGAGAGGTTCAGGGTTGGTAAGAATTGAGTCGAATTCTTGGACATCCTGCAGGTGTCTGAGATTGCTGGGTGTTGAGCTGAAAGCCCCCATCCACCCTCACGCTACCAAAACCCTGCTGGTTGGAAACTGTATCTCAGAACACTGAAAGGAGTCTACACCCTTTATTTTTCTTTTCCCTCTTATAGAAAAAAAGAGAAATTTATAGAACTGAAAGATCCAAAATAAAGGATTTAGTTAAGCTCACTCCAAGAAAAAAAACTTTTTTAATTACAAAAGAGAGATTAACCCTGTCTTGAGGTTAATATGATATTGCATGAACTCACCCAATGGCTCACGGTTGGAGAAAATTTTCCTCATCTCCTGAACCTGTCTTTTTTTTCTTATTCCTGGATAATGTCCTAAATTGTTGTTGTCATAATTAGCCAGCTAATACTAATAACTAAAGGCCCGATGCACAAATTCATGCACAGGTGGGGTCCCTCAGTCTGGCCGGAGATCGGGGGTGGCGGGGGGGGGGGACCAGCTGGCAGGGGGGAAGAACCCGAGAGGTTGGCTATGGGAGTACACTGACCACCAGGGGGCAGCTCCTGCATGAGTGCACATCATAGCAACTGGTAAACCAATCGTTCTGGTCTATCAGTCATAACAGTTGCTTAGGCTTTTATATATATACTAGAGGCCTGGTGCACAAAAATTTGTGCACTTGGGGGATCCCTCAGCCTGGCCTATGCCCTCTCGCAGTCTGGGATCCCTCGGAGGATGTTCACCTGCTGGATTACGCTTGCTCCCTGGGGGATCAGGCCTAAGCTGGCAGTCAGACCAGGATTCCCTCTGGCAGCCCGGGAACCCTCAGGGGATGTCCACTTGCCAGTGGGGAGCAGGCCTAAGCTGCAGTCAGACATCCTTAGCGCTGCTGAGGAGGCAGGAGAGGCTCCCACCACCACCACTGTACTGACAGCCATCAGCCTGGCTTGTGGCTGAGCAGAGCTCCCCCTGCACTGACCACCAGGGGCAGCTCCTGCATTGAGCGTCTGCCCCCTGGTGGTCAGTGTATGTCATAGTGACCAGTCATTCCCAGTGGTTCTGCTGTTAGGGTCAATTTGCATATTACCCTTTTATTATATAGGATAGAGGCCTGGTGCTTGGGTAGGGGCCAGCTGGTTTGCCCTGAAGGGTGTCCTGGAACAGGATGGGGTTCCCATTGTGGTGCCTGGCCAGCCTGGGTGAGTGTCTTATGGCTGTTTGCAGGCTGGTCACAGTCCCTTCAGGGTGAGGGGTCCTGCTGGGGTGCCTGGCCAGTCTGGGTGAGGGGCTGATGGCTGTTTGCAGGCTGGGCTCAGCCCCCTGGGACCCAGCTCCCAGTGAGGCTGGCTGGAAGCAGGTATCTGGGATTTATTTACATTCAATAATTGAAACTTTGTTGCCTTGAGTGGAGGCCACAGTCAGCCTAGGCAGGTGGGGAAGCTTAGCTTCCTCCATCACCGGGGCAAGCAAACCTCCTGTTTGCTCTAGCTCAGTGGCATCTATAATTGAAACTTTGTTGCTTTGAGCGGAGGCCACAGCTGGCCTAGGCAGGAAGGAAGTTTAGTTTCCTCCATTGCCGGTACAAGCAAACCATCTGTTTGCTCTAGCTTTGTGACTGCTGGCCACCATCTTGGTTGGGTTAATTTGCATATAGTCTCTCTGATTGGCTGGTGGGCGTGGCTTAGGGTCTAGTGGAGTGACACCAATTAGCATATTACTCTTTTATTAGATTAGATAACAGGAAGATAGCAAAGGGGAGGCCAGTTATTATCTGGCCTCTGGGCAGGTTCACAAGGAAGCTACAAGTTCACACTCCCCAGGGAACCACCAGTCCATTCCCTGCAGAACACTGGGGGAAGGAATTGAATAAAGAAGGAGATGGGCACATGTGCAGTGAAGTTGGGGTGACTCAGGGAAGGTACTTGCCTGTCAGTCTAAGCTGGAAAAAAGATCATTTGCTAGAGGGAGAGTGCTATGCAAGTGCACAAAATCCTAAAGGGCCAATTGGCTAAGCTCCTAGGTATAATCCTCAAAGAGTTCGCTCTCTCTCTGGCACACCTGTTTCTCACTTCATCCATGGCCTGCACTCGCCCTTGTGCTAGCCTACCATGTGGCCTTAACCACCAGCATGGCCCATATGGAACAGACTGCAACTGGGAACACAAGCCAAGCAAGCCAGATGCTAGACTGGACTGTGTTTTAATATGGAGTGGAGACTCTGGACAGTGGCCTTAATTCTAGCCCAATTGAGGACAAGGCTAGACTTTTTGCATGGCCAGACAGAGGGAGATGGAGCCTTGGAAGAGAATCCCCTAATGATATATCATCAGTGAAGCTTTCCATGATACCACATCCTTCCCTGAGGGTCTCAGAAAATTCTTTTCCCAGCAGAACCCTAATAACTCCATTCCCAGCAGAATCCTAATAACTCCAGTAACAAGTGGGGACCCAGAGGGCTCTCCACTGATAACAAAGTTAAAATTATATTCTTGCCTATGATCAGCTGCCTCATCTAAACCTCTGTACTAATTCCTATGTGGGATTTCTGAACACCAACTCGTTTTCTCCACTCCACGAGGCTGCAGCAGACTCTGAGTTCTGCCACCTCAATCATGGATTTGCCAGTATCATGTGGTCCTTTTGAACCTCTGAATGTCCACCCCAAACTGTCTTCTCAAAATAAAATAAAATAAAAAATCCCAACCTGCCCAATCTCTGAGGCTCTAACCTCCAGTGTATCCCCAAGACTCTCCTTAGTCCCTCTACCCTCAGCCTTGCCTTCTTGCCTTCTTCTGGCCCTCCCCCCTCCTCACCTGACAATGTTGACTGCTCACCACCAAGTCCAGATGCTAACTTAGAACATACAATGGAACTCTTCAGCCAATTCTTCAACCTAATAAAGAAATGATGAGAGGACTAGGGATAGTTTCCATCGATTTCCACATCAAGCTGATCAGTTCAGACAAGAGTTATAGTCAACATGATTTGAGGACAGAATTGACAGAACTATATTTTTTGCCAAACAAATCTACCAGTTTGTAAAGTTGTTTTCTTAATGATTCAAGGGGGATAACCTAGCCACATGTGTCTATACTTGTGAGAATCAGGTTTTAATTATTGTTGCATTTTAAAGTGTCATTTTCACACACCAAAAAAAAAAAAGTTAATTCTGTTTAGGGAATTGGCATTACATAATCACCAAATATTTCACCCTCATAGATCATTTAAGACAGTTTTTAAATCTTGCTACATTCTTCCACAGTTTTCTACATGCCGATCTTAACATCAAAGGTGAAATTCCTGAATGTGTAAGACTTAGGTCTTTACATTAAGTTTTAGTAAGATCTCTATACAACATCATTAAATCATTTCTTCCTCAGGGTTCACCCCTGGTCATTGACTGTATGAATAGTGAAATATGTGGTGTTTTTGGAAATGACACAATACTCCAGTGGAAGACATAATGCCTGGGCCCCTCATTCCATCTGCCTCTGGTTTGTGTCAAGCTGACACACTGTAGGTCAGTTCACTCATCCTTAATACATTGTTTAAATATACAGTAAGAGCAATATTCCTAGAGTGGTATAAATATCATACCCCCAAATTACAACAGTTTTATTTAAATACTTCCATCTTCTACAGAACTCCTGGAGATTTCAATGTTTCCATAGCTTGAGATTAAAACAGACCAAAAGAAATGCTCTGATATGGACGATGCAAAAGCCAAATATGACAAGAGACACAAGTGCTTTTTCTTTCAATCTCCTTTGCAGACATCATTGCTTTGCAACTTTTGTGGGCATTACTAGTGACTATAGGGATCATTATAAGGGTAAAAATCCTGTTCTAGAAGCTATTTCTACTTATAAAACCCTTTTCCATCCCCACTGAGGAAGTCAGGGGGATGAAAACAGTAGATGTTGTTGTCAGCAATACAGACTACATTCATCATGAAGGCAACAAAACTAAGAATTAAACCTCTCCACATAGAATGAAACTACAAAGACTATTAATTTGCTGTGCTAATTTCATACAAGGTGAATTATTATAAACAACCAGAAAGTAATATACACTGAGGGGCCAGATTATTATGACCATCTGACGTTTGTAGATAAATAAGCTATAATTTCAAGCTGAAGTTGCTAGAGGGCCAGACCATTATAAATAGGGAAGCAGGTTATTTACCACGACAGTAGAAGTGATTTTTTTTCCTGAATATATGAGTAAACAATGCCTTTGAACATGGGATATATTTGAATTTGAGTGGCCAGATTATGACCACCCCATCAGTACTTCTTGGGCCACCTTTTGCCTTCGATACTGCAGCGATTCTTCTTGGCATTGACTCCACAAGATGTTGAAAGGTGATGTGAGGAATCTGACACCATGCCTGATGAATAGCACTGTCTAGTTCTGTGAGATTTGATGATTGTGGAACCAGCTGCCTGAGGCTCTTTTAACTTGTCCCACAAATTCTCAATTGGATTGAGATCTGGTGATTGTGAGGGTCACCTAAACAAGGTAAAGTCTCCCTCGTGTTCTTGAAAGCACTCCTGCACAATATGAGCACCGTGGCATGGTGCATTGTCTTGTTGGAAGAAGCCATCTCCATTGGGATATGCCATCAACATGATAGAATGAACTTTATCAGCAATGATACTTAGGTATGTTGTGCTATTCAGACATTGTTCCACATGAATTAAAGGGCCCAAATCATGCCAGGAAAACATGCCCCAAACCATAACACTGCCCCCACCATCTTGAAGGGTTGTACTCATGCATGTGGGGTGCATGCTTTCATGCTGTTTCCACCAAATTCTCACTCTGCCATCTGCATGATGTAACTGCAAATGTGAGTCTTCGGACCACATGACTTTTTTCCAATGCTCGACTATCCAATTCTTGTGTTTCTGTGCGAATTGGAGACATTTTATCTTGGTAACTGCAGATAGCAAAGGTGTTCAAACAGGCCTTCGGTTTCCATGATGCAATGTACAGCTAATTTGCCTACAAATGTCAGGTGGTCATAATAATCTGGCCACTCAGTGTATATGATTAATTAGTCTCACTAGTGAAAAGGACTCCCAATTTCGAGGTCCCTGCTGTCTGCCTTTGCTGGTATTTAGACAATAGGAAGTTGACTCTGGATCTAGAAAGTGCTCTGAAAGGGGAAAAACAATCTTCATTTTTATCACAAATAATTGCTAAGTAAGTATATAACTTAGTTCAGAAATTAGAGAATGATTTTTAAGACTTTTCTTTTAAATGTTTATCAAAAATAACCCCCAAATCCAGAAAGAATAAGGTGTTTTCTATAATATGAGAATTTCTGAAACCAATACCTATACTTCTGTTTCAAAAAATTGCTATAATATTCATCATTATGTATAAAGAAAGCGAGATCTCAGTTGGAGGAAAATGTAACCAAAATCAAAATAAATGTAAACCTCAATATTTCATTTAATTATTAGTACTACATACATTACCCATTGCTTATGATCATTTAAAAAATGCTAAAATAAATAGCCAGATTGAAACAAGGAGTATTAAATAATGTTTGGTTTTGACAGGAAAGCATGGCATATCTTCACAAATGGTTTCAGTAGATGAAGTTTCCTGACCGGAGAAATGGCAGCGAAGCCAAAAACACCAGGTAATATTGAGTCATAAACCAAAACTCTAGCTGAAAGCTTCAAAGCCCCAAGAATTACTGGTGAATAACATTTAAATCCATTGATATGAGAAGAATGTCAAGTATTTTTCCAATGCAGATGTCTGTAGAATAATGAATTCAGTGAATACTTGACTTTTATTGAGAACTTTTTAAAAGAAAGCCCATCTCCTGATGGCTCAACAGCAAAACCAACTGAAATTCAATTGTTGTCCAGGGGGCTCCCTTCCTCTGCTTTTTGTAATTGTGGGCAATCTAGACACAACATTTTCCTGAAGTGTAAGCCAAAGTCCCAGATGCCTGCCAGGATTCTATCCTTTCCAATTTACTTTGACGTCCTCAGTTCCTTTCAGAGGAAATGAACATTAGCCTCTTGTGCCTCTCAACTCCTCGGTGGTGTCCCACCTGAAAGACCATCATCAGAAGCCAGCCAATTCTTACCTGACCCAGACACATCATGGAAATACGGTGCTACAGGTGTTTGGCAGATGAACTGAGAGAAGCATCTGCAATTTCCATTGTCATTCTATAACCCTACTGTTTGGTTCTTCAATCATTTTTCCCTTCCGCTTCTTGAATGTAAGTGAATGTTAAAATAGTTAAAAAATGAGACCACATTGTAATTTTTGCCATTTATTGAAATCTGCCAAGTTGATGTGTTGTTTTCATCATGTTGCAACCTATTCCACACTCTGGCAAGGGCTTACTCCCAGTCTGACATGATGAGCTGGGCCATCATTCATGGAAGGATGAAGAACTTGTCTAACAATCAGTTCCCTTATAAGATGTAACGCCCTGTAAGATTTGGTCTGTCAGCTTCTGGAAAGCCAGTGGAAGAAAAAAAGTTGTATTTTTGCTCCTTATGCATAAGTTACATCTGATACAATTTCCTTAGGAGCTTGCTGGCAATTCTCAAGGCAAAAGGACTATTTGTTCTTCCGTGGAAATTTTCATAGCCACAGGATAATGGATTCAAAGAAAGAAACAGGAAATGATGAAATAGCAACAATGCTATTACCCTTTCAAGGAGAAAACTACCAGTATTCTTCAACTGGGTGGTCTAATTATTACAAATGAATATTTATTTTGTATTTGTTTGTTGGTAGTGTGACTTATTCCAGAAAGAATTTAAAGCAGCTTCCAAATAGACTTATGATACAGCAGATAAAATAACTTTAAAACACATACAGAGCCCTAACCGGTTTGGCTCAGTGGATATAGCGTCAGACTGGGTCCCAGATTCAATTCCCGTCAGGGGCATGTACCTTGGTTGTGGGCACATCCCCAGTGGGGGGTATGCAGGAGGCAGCTGATCAATGTTTCTCTCTCATCAATGTTTCTAACTCTCTATCTCTCTCCCTTCCTCTCTGTAAAAAATCAATTAAAAATATAAAAAATATGGAAATAAACAAATAAATAAATAAATACTCAGAGGATAGAAAATAAGTGGGAAAAAGAAATTCAGTAAATAAAATTCAAATAAATCCTTTGTCTTGCTAAAGTATGCCACATATTATTGCTATTACTAATTGTTGATTAACTATAAATTACTAAATCCACAAGTAACAGAAGCACTGCTTATAGAATGAGGATATGGGATTGAAAACCTCTAAAAGTTGTTCTTGAAATTAAGATTGTAGAATTCTATGTAGAAGAGGCATCAGTGTCACTAACAGGTAGATTTGTGTTACATTGGAAGCAAAGATGCATATGCTATGACTGATACGCACTTTTAGTCCCTAAGTTCCTAAATATTAAAGCTAATCAGAAAGAGCACCTTTGTTGTAAGTTTATAATTATCTGTTAAGGACCATGGCTTGAAAATTTCCTACACGTGGAAAACATATGCACCCTTATGTTCATTGCAGTCTTATTCACGGTAGCCAAGATGTGGAAAAAAACAAAGTATCCTTTTATAGGTAATTAGATAAAGAAGACATGGTACATATATTCATTGGCCGACTACTAAGCCATAAGAAAAGAAGAAATACTGACATTTGCAACAAGATGTATGGACCTGAAGAATATCATGTTAAGCAAAATAGTTAGACAGAAAAAATTAAGAACCATATGATTTCACTCATACATGGAATATAAAACTAAAAGCAATAAATGAACAAACAAGAAAAACAATCAAACAAAAACTCACAGACACAGACAACAGTATGGTGGTTACCAGAAGGAAAGGGGTAGTAAAGGGTAAAGGGGGTCAAATACATGGTGACGGAAGAAGATTTGACTTTGGGTGGTGGGTACACAATGCAATTACAGATGATGTGTCACAGAACTGTACACTTGAAACCTATATAATCCTATTCACCAATGTCATCCTGATTAATATAATTTTTTAAAACATGTTCTCATTTGCATCCTAGTATTTCATGACAATCACAGGTGAGCAGTGGCACCATCTAACACTTGCAATCTGGACACAGCTCTCTGTTGTCTCCAGAGCCGTTTCTTGCACACCTGTGGGAGAAATCCATGACTGGATGACGCAGTGGGGGGAAATTACTCCTTTTCCAAAATGACCAGTCAACACGCCAAGGAGCTGGATGATTTATTACTCTGCACTGGGAAGCTGGCATTGAGGAAACTGACTCACTCTTCACGGAAGTCTTCTAGTCGAGAATCCTGTGCATGATGTGTTCTGACAAGGCAGGGTGATTTTTCAGAGTCGCTGGTGGCTGTCTTTCACTTTCCCCCAAGCGGCAAAGAATTTAGAATTGTGTTGGCTTCATTCCAATTGCTGCTTTCTTTATTACCAAACTGGGCATGTACAAAACTGGACATAGAGAGAAGCTTAACTGATTTTACATGGCTGTTGAGGTCTTTTATGCTACTCTACCCTTCACTGACACCATGGACCTATCTATACTGGCCAAAACACTGGCAACTTTTTAGGCGAATGTCAACATTTTCATCTTAAGGCATTGGTGGTTTGCACTGGCCTTTTTCTCGGCCCCCGTGGGGTGGGGTGTCATCACACTCCAGTGAACATCAACATGCGGAACAGTGTCCTCGGAAACAATGCTTCATTTCACAGGGTCGAAGTGAGAGTTCCAAAACCGCTTCAAGATTGATTCCAGAGTTAGACTATGTCACAGAAGATGGCCCAATTCTCTTTGCTATGAATGAAACTCTGGTTGTTGGAAGTGAAGAAGTTTATCTCCAGAACCTCTCACTTTCACTTCCTGAGGCCTCTTTGGTGTGTCCATAACCAGAATAACAATCTACATACAGGCCCTTCCACCCTTATCCAAATTCCCTCTATCCCTTGTATCCATGGAAGTAGAAATACTCTGCATCAACCTAGACAAAGCTATTCAAAACACCAGTAACAACAGCAACAGGTCCTGTGTACAGAGGACCGTCTTGTATGCCCGGCATATGCTGGATGTGTGACTGTGTTATTCCATTTGATTGTATCACCCTCGTTTTACGGAGGAGGAAATCAAAAGTTAGAGAACTGGAGTAATTTGTTCAAGATCACCCACCTAGCAAGTGCTTAGGTTTAACAAGTGTGAGACTAGTTGAAAATTTCTTTCAACTCCTTTGGAGAAATGTACCATATAAATTATAAATTTTTTGAACCTTCTGAAAAATTTTTCCCACACCAACCATGAAATTATGAGGCAACATGACTAATAAAACACAGAAAGCCACATGGACAGCATAATCACGGTCTCCAGTCCTCTAGTCGAGCTGCCAGCCTGGGACTGAGTGTGTGGATCTGTTGTAGCTTGCTATTTGTTAGTCTACCCCAGCGATTTGCAACCTTTTTCATCTCATGGCACACATAAAACTAATTACTGAAATTCTGCAGCATCCCAAAAAATATGTTTTGCCTATCTGACAAAAAAAAATAGGTTTAAATTTTGGTTCATTCACACCAAATAGCTGTTGTAATGTTGGCTGTTGTTATTGTTTAAAATGTATTTTTATTGATTTCAGAGAGGAAGAAAGAAGGAGAAAGAGATAGAAACCTCAATGATGAGAGAGAATCATTGATTGGCTGCCTCCTGCACACTCCCTACTGGGGATCAAGCCCACAATCTGGGCATGTGCCCTGACTGAGAATCAGACCATGTTTTACTAATTCATAGGTTGATGTTCAACCACTGAGCTATGCTGGCCAGGCTGTTCTCACTTTTTTATTTGACAATCGAAAGGGAAAGAGGCCTGTGGCTCTGACTAAATAGGCAGATTTTACATGTTTAAAAATTATTGCAGCACATCAGTTGAAAAATCTCTGGTCTACACAGATTAAATAATGACCAACTAAGTTTCAGCAAGGCTCAGGTCTTCTCAGGAAGGTGGGGCCCACTCGGCATAATCCACAGTCATTTGTTCACTCACAATCCACCTAGATATTGGAAGCAGCTCAAGCTGCCTGAAAACGCCTTGTTTGTTTCAGGGAACCCAGCAAAACGCTATCCAACTGAAGGCTTAGCAAAATGCCTACAAGTAATCCCAGGCCTGCGGGTTCATTGGGAGCTAGTTTGAGAGGTCAGAGCTTGCACACAAGGGAAAACAAAACATGTGCGAACGTGGCTGAATCTTTCCTTCCAGAGCAGTGCTGGACAACTCATGTAAATATACAAATACGCTGAGCTGTGTTGTGAAAGGAGCCATTTGTTTTACTAACACAAGTTGGTATGGTGCAAGATTTTTCTTGGCAAGTAAACAGAACACAATGAAAAAATTTGTAAACAATGGAGTTTTCTGGCAATTTTTTGAAAACTGAATGGACAGCCTTTCCAGAAGGTATAAACCTTTCCCTTTTTTCCTCAATCCCCCATGAGTTACTACTCACATATAATCACTTTAAAAGTCAAAGCAGATGAAGAAATACAGCTCAATGATCCGCGGAGCCTGTTAAAAGGACCATTTGGTCCCTAATGAGCTAACCTGCCAAATGCTCAACTTGGGGACTTATGTAGGCCAAGGCAACCCGGCCAGAATGAGAAGGCTTTCGATGATGGTCTCATGCTACAGTTCAGGAGGTGAAGAAACCACTCCCCTTCCCAGAATTCCTCTGAAGTGTAGTCATCATCACAGTGACGGAGGTTCGAATACAGAGACTACTTTAATTACTGAACGTTACTACAGAAACCAAATGTTCTTGCATAAACATGAGTTTCATTGGGGAAGTATTGGCTGATGGTCAACAACATAGAAAAGTTCCCCACAGATAAGGTATGTGGTATTGGCTTAGGAAAGCTCAGCCTATATATCCTGAGCAGATTCCAGACCAAATGGGTCATGTGTGTCTTCAGCATCCTGTGCATCTTTCTTTCTACTTGGTCATTCAAATGGTTAAACACACTATTTTGGAGTTACTGTCTGACTCATGTCATTATTTAACATGATCAGAAAGTACATTTACATCATCCACGTATTAAAAATACAAAAGACTATGAATTAAATATTTTCTTAGATCAATTTATATCCAAACATTTTTCAGTGAGAACTTTCTACACTTCCTCATACATAATTGTACAAAGCTACACATAAAAGATACACATTAGGTTTTGCTACCCAACTCCAATTGCCCCGCCCTAAAGCACTTGTTGGTAATAGGCCTTCGTTATTATAAGGAACTAATTCTGGTATAGTTCTAGATCCTCTTCTCTGTATTCCACATTAGGCTTATTCTACCTGCTTTGTCCTAAGATATATCTTACTTCAGGGTTTCCGCCATCAAAGTTCATAGATGCTATTTAAGTCTATCTGCTCTCAACCGACTAACCAATATTGACAGTCTGTTCACCTGTCTATATATTTTATACTTTTCTGCATGCTCATATATTCACATACTAGGAGCTTGGTGCACAAAATTCATGCACAGGGGTGGGGGTTGGGTGGGTCCTTCAGCCCAACCTGTACCCTCTCCAATCTGGGAGCCCTCAGGGGATGTCCTACTGATGGCTTAGGCCTGCTCCCCATGGTTCACTGCTCTCTGCGGACCTGCCTGTTTGATGCCACCGCAGGCCCTGGTGTCTGCTCTCTGTGGGGCCTGCTTGCCCTTTGCCACCATGGCCAGGGGCAAGCAGGGCCCTGCTGTCTGCTCGCTCACTGCAGGAGACGTTCCCACCCCGCCCCCGGCCACTTGTACGCGCGCCGGCTGGGAGTGCCTGCATCCCGGGGATGTTCCCACCCTGCCCCCAGCCACTCGGCGCCTGCGCCTGTAGGCCCGGAGTGGCCGGGGGCATTCCAGGATCCCAGCTGCTCCAGGCCTACGCACAGGCCTCAGAGCGGCCTGGGTCCCGAGGACACCTCTCCCTGGGACCCAGGCCACTTGGTGCCAGCAGGAGTGCAAGTGGCCACCCCGCCCCAGCCGCTCAGTGTCTGTTTATGCAAATTAACCCTCCAAATACTGACATTTGTCCCTGGTGTTATTTATGCCTGAACACTCTTTTCTGAGAGTCCTGGGATCCCTTCTCCAGTTTACCCAAGAATCTGCTTCAATGTCTTCTCCTGAGGGAAGCCTTTTCCAATTATCTTCTACTCTAATAAAAGAGTAATATGCAAATTAACCATCACTCCGAGACATCTAAGCCATGCCCACCAGCCAAGCCATGCCCCCGGCCAACAGAGCGGCTATATGCAAATTAACCCAGCCAAGGTGGAGGCCGGCAGCCACAGAGCTAGAGCAAACAGGAGGCTTCCATTGCAACTGCTTGCCTAGCCGGGCTGGGCCTCTGCTCATGGCAACAGTGTTTCAATTATAGAAGCCACAGAGCTGAAGCAAACAGGAGTCTTCCTTGCCTACCTAGGCCTCCGCTCAAGGTAACAAAGTTTCAATTATAGAAGATAAATAAACCCCAGAAACCTGATTTCAGCCAGGCTCGCTGGGATATTGGGTCAATGGGAGCTGTGGGCAACCTGAAAACGGCCCTCAGCTCCTCACCCAGGCTGGCCACACCCCCATGGGGTGAGGGTCCCCACAGGGGGCTTGGCAAGCCTGTAAACAGCCATTAGCCCCTCACCCAGGCTGGCCAGGCATGCCAGCAGGTGGACATCTCCCAAGGGGTCCCAGACTGTGAGAGGGCACAGGCCGGGCTGAAGGGCCCCTCCTCCCCCGAGTGCACAAATTTTTGTGCACTGGGCCCCTAGTCTATATAATAAAAACCTAAGTGACTATTATGGCAGAACATCCAGAACAACTGGTTGCTATGATGCACACTGACCACCAGTGGGCAGAGGCTCAACTCAGGAGCTGCCCCCTCCCTGGTGGTCAGTGCACTCCCACAGGGGAAGGGCTGCTCAGCCAGAAGCTGGGCTCGTGGCTGGTGAGCACAGCAGCGATGGTGGGAGTTTCTTCTACCTTTGCAGAAGCACTAAAGAACAGTGAGCTGAGCAGTAAGGAGCAGCAGGCAGGTGGGCGGTAAGGAGGGAGGGGTCTTGGACTGCGAGAGAGTGCAGGCCAGGCTGAGGGACCCCGCCTTCCCCACCTCCCAGTGCACGAATTTCATGCACCAGGCCCCTAGTCATATATAAAATAGCCACTTGCATTACTTTGATATCCCTGATCACTAGCTGACATTACATTATATAATTACATAATTACAACTTTTCCTCCATTGGAATGCAAGTTCCATATCCTGTCCTCCACAGTATCCCCAGGCCTTAGAATAGTGCATAGCATGTAGTAAGTGCTAAATAAATACTTGTTCAAAACAACTAATGAATCAGCAAATGAATGAACGCAACGCGTTAAAAGGGGAACACTGATATAGATATAATACCCACAGACTGAGTCTTTTAGGACAGCTGTAGTTGAAGGCACTTTAGTTGGATTAGCTCTGGCATGCATCATGCATTAGTAACTTTTTGTTACTAAATCTTCGCCATGAACATCATCGACAGTTAAAATTTCCTCTGAAAGCCAACAATTGGGTAATGGCCCTAAAGATTCATTATGCCACTTGAACTATTGCATGCAGTTGCCTAAGCTGCCATTTAATTTCACCCTTTGCAGTCTCCCCAAGCATGAGCTATAGTTACTAGTGGAAACCAATGACAACACTGGAGAGAAAAATATCCCTACATGTGAAGGGCCTTCTGTTTTCCTTTTGAAAGTGATATGAAAAGGAATGATGGAAAATGGAAGCTGACTTGCACTGTTTCTCATTTTCCTTTGAGTCCATATAATTCACTAGATCTAGATACTCCCATTATCTCCTAATTACACATACGCATCTGAGCTTCAGTCAAAAGAGCTACTTAACTGGTAAGGAACAAACATTCTACGATGAGGGAAGCTGCTGAAGATTCCATGAAGCAACATATGAGTAGACAGGGCTACCTCTAACTATCTGCCATGGACCAGCCTGCCATGATTTAACTGCTGTCTCTGCTTCCAGGGCCTCCCTTCAGAGGCAGCAAACTGAGCTGACTGCCTCCACCACAGGCTCTGTGGGGTCCCACCCCTTCTGCTGGGAAGACTCAGAGAAATTTTCCAGCCAATGGAAACAAGTAGGTTCACCAGACATTGGAGAAACATGGGATTCACATAAGAGCAACCACCTGTGAATCCTTCCACCACTTATAAGTGCAGAGGGGCCAAAAGCTGTACCTTTCCTATAGTGGGCTGCCTCCATCTCTACCCCTACCTGAGGCATCTTGGGTGATGATATTGACTTAACTTCATCTGAACTAAGGTACTGACAGAGACAGTAAATGAAACACATACATTTCCTTTTTAACTTATCAGAGTTATATAGCTCACCATTTGTCACTCATGTCAACTCTTTTAGGTCAAAGGTATGATTAATTGGTCAGTTGACGTGTCCAAGTCACACAGCCAGAGACTAGTGGACCCAGGAGTGGGCCCTAGCAGTGTGACTCCAGGGTCCACGCTTACACCACGACTGCACTGCCTTGCACACCACTTGCCTCTGAGCAAAATCTCATCCACGACTTTTTTTTTTTTAATCAAAAAAAGCTATGTGTGAGAACCGTCCATTTAGAAATGGAATAGCAACCAAAAGCAACCACTGTTTTCTGTTTTAAAGTGTATCTACTACTTTAGCAAAACCCAGCTTGAGGAGGAAACTCTGTATTTAAAGGGGAAAAAAGGGGGGTAAAGTATCCATACTTAATGCCCTGGCTTGAGGCTACACCACAACTACTTGCCAATGGTAATTTCACTTCCACTGATCCTTTAAAAGCCTGTTCCAGAAAGAAGTTCCATTTCACAGGAACCCCACTGATAAGCCTTGTAATCTGTGGCTAATTCCTCTAGGTTGCATTTACCCCCAATTTGTACAAACAAAATTAGGCTAGGTTTGTGATGTATATGCATTTGAATTGTCTGTAATTAAT